>WAAG01022405.1:5496-28744 GCA_013390105.1 Tichodroma muraria
GGGGCCAGGGAGGGTGGGCGTGCGGCGGGGCAGCCGCCACCCCTGGGCAGGAGCAGAGCAGAACGCATCGGAGACCCCCAAAATGTGATGGGATAATAGACCATCCCCGAGACAGGCAGCTAGGACAGCTGGGCAGCCAGCAGCCAGCACGGCCCCAGTGTTCAGGGTCCTTGAGAGGGCGGTACAGAATATAAGAGTGACCACAAGCCTGGGCGTCAAAAGATCCGACCTTGGATTGGTCACAGTCGAGCTCTGAAGGGTGTTTCGGCTTGTGGTCCTGGAGAGGCTTCCTTCCTTTCCAAACTCAAACTGATAANCTTCCTTCCTTTCAAACCTCAAACTGATACTATGTTTTAATGCTGAGGCTTCAGCAGCAATTTTGAGGCGCCAAAGTAGCAAGGCAGAGTTCAGGACGTGCCTCAGCCACCTGCGGAGTGGTAAGTGGAGGTGGAGATGTAAACGTGTAGACCGGGCGCTGTGCTCTCACAAAGGCGACGGGAAGGTGCTGAAAAAGGAGTGGGGACCATTTAACGAAAGCTAGTGGTGACTGGCTTTCTTATAGAAAAAATAAACCATCATAAACCCCAACCACCCAACCAATGAACCCACCAAAACCCAGAGAGGGAGAAATGATGTTGCCCTTTTCAAAACCTCAAAATTTTCAAAACTGTTTTTCTTGAGAAACAACAGCATACGGTTCATTTATTCTTGACATAGAATTTATTTCAAGGCTTTGCAATCTAACAGTTACAGCTTCAAAATGCAACTGTGGCTGTCCATATTGTCAACCCAAAATATAGGAAGCAGCATGTAAATATCAAAACATTTCTTGCTTTCCTATTTTCTAATTCTAGGATCTGTGTCTACAGCAGGAAAGGAGGAAAGGCCATATTTTGTCAATAAGGGATCAAAAAATTATTGTACTTCTTTTACAGTGATTCATAATTGCTGATCTAATAAACAACAAAAAGCATAGGTCAGGATTCAGATCTAATCCTAATGGTGGTTTTTTTTTGGATGTGCTTTTCACATTTCAGAAGGTTTCTGATAACAGTATGACTGATGTTGATACACTGAGCTGTTCTTAAAGCTCCTGATATTTTTCTTATCATACAGCTTTCCCTCAGACTTAATTACTAAATATGTGCAATAAAATTAAAACTTTTTCTTATGATCCTGTAACCTAAGTTATAAAAACTATCTTTTAGTTCCTTGCTGCATGCAAATTAAGTAAAGGCAGTCTGTACTCTGGAAGGTTATTTTATTTTCTTTTAGATCTACTAAAATGACACCTTTTTCCTTCCTGAGCAATACACAGACCTGTTGGCCAAAGCTTTAGCTAGAAGACACAAATCAGTTGTTGACCATTACACACGGACTAGAAAGCCGTAGTGTGGGCTGACTGTGTTGGAGATGATGAGGCATCTTGTGGATTGCACAGGCTTTTCTGTCACCTGACTCATCATTCTCTGTGGGTCCACATTGTGCTGCTCTCTGTTCTCCTGCATGCTGCGCCATTTTTCTGGGAGCACTACTATTTTCTGGGAGCTGATATCTGGCTAGAATGGTGTGAACTAAAGATAAGTATGAAACTGAAAAGTTAATATGAATGTTGTGAAAATGATTAAAGCATGAGAAAGGCCCATTCTGACAGACTATTCAAAGAGAAACTCCAGGTACAATGGAAGACTAGAGAAATTCTGTTGTGTTGTCAGTATTAGATTCCAGCTAGTGAAAGCACTAATTCAAGAAGTTTCACCATTTCTCACTATAATAAAGGCTCCACTCTTGCTGAAATCATCAAAACATCCTCCTCCCCACTCTTCCACCCTTTATTTTTACTTCACACTAATCAAGTCAATCATTAAATGGAGCAAGTTCTGAGGTTGCTTTATCTGGAGTCTGCACAGGACCATGGAAGACATCTGAAGACACCTCTATATAATGGTAAATATATATTATATATAATATAAAGAAAAAAAACCCGAAAACACACACACAAAAGAAAAGGTAAATGGTTTTACTGCAATTTTTATTGAGACGTAAATAATATTTCAATTTTTTTGTTTTGTTTTTAATTTATTGAAGCTGTTCATTCTGGCAATGATTTGCAGACAATGTGGGGCGGTACTTTCAGCTCTATTTTTACTGTGTATGGTATTTAAATCTGAAATACGAGTTTCTAAGCAATATCTGAGGCCTGTGGCTCCTTCTATAGTTAATGACCACAACACAGATTTCCCCCCTTCTCTCTGGGCATACCAACAAGGGGACAGGAGACTCTTCTGGGCACTTTTTCTAGAAATTAACAAGTAAACAAGCAAACCATAAAACCTTCTTATGACACAAACTGAGCCAGAAAACTCTTCTGGAAGCTGCTGCCTCTTCTTTCCACCTTGGTCTCTGTTTGTTTCTCCTCATCTCCATCCCAGCCATTACCACCATCCCAGCCGTCATCCCATCCTAGGCACTGTCCCCATCCTAGCAGTCACCCAATCCCAGCTATACCCCCTCCCCTCCTTTTGGCTGCCCATCCTTGCTGAAGATGGAAAGGTGGGAGTCACCTGAAGTGGATGGAAGGCTACAGGATGTCACCTCCAGCTGCATGGGGAAGGCGTCGGAAGCTGCCACAGCAGAGGGAGGGATGGGAGGCTGGTGGTAGTTGGGGTTTCTTGTTGGGAGGTGTCTTGCCTGCCTGCCCCAGCCCTTCAGCTCCCCCTCACCTCAGCTACCTTGCTTGGGAAGTATGGGCACCACTTTCCCTTTGGGGATGGCGGTTCTTCTTGTTTCCCACATTTTTTGCTTCACATCTGAGAAACTCGAGGGGAGCGTGTTTGTGGTGCCGGGACTCCCCCGGTCCTGTTGCCCTCCAGGCCAGCTCCCCTCCATCCAGCGGATGATAAGCTGTCCAGACATGAAGCTCTGCAAGCACATGGAGGGGCACAAGTGACTTATTTTCAGATATGGTTGGCTGCTTCCTGCCATCTGGTGGGAAGCCAAGATCTTGCCCCCAAACCCCAATGTCAGGATTGCTGAGAAGCTGCTTTCTGAAGCTGGAGGCACTGCCTCCGCTGCAAAGCACATCTCTCCCTGCAGCTGTCTTTGCTTTCTCCCTTGTCTCGCACTAGTTTGCAAAGCTGATACCTCAGGGGTCTGTGTTCGTGCATGTCTGTGTTCTGTGTCATCCTTGGAGTGTTGGTTTTTTTTTTCTTTTCTGGGTCCACATGGTTTCTCTCCCTTCCCCTTGTTCCTCCTCTTGTCATTCGTTTCTATCTTTAAATCAAACTACCCGCGACAAAACCAAATGATCTCAGGTTTAAAACCGAACATAAAGCAGAGGCGTGAGGAGCTGCAATCACACAAGGAGGGGCTGCTCGCTTCAGCTCGTTGCTTCCTCAACCACCTCTGTGTTCGCAGTTGAGGCGAGTCTCCCTGGAGACTCCTCGCTCTCCTCGGGTTTTAGTTTTTCTGGTTTTCCATGGAGCTATTTGGTGAGGTGCTGGGGACCCTCACCGTGCTCCTGACTGGTTCCCCGCAGTGTTGCAGGGAGGGATGGGGGTGGTTGGAAAGCCAGGGATCACCTGCTCCTCTCCCCGCATCGCTTTTGATGAGAGTGAGAGATCTCATAGTCAGTCCTCAAAAGCTTACCACCACCCATCACTGCCTCCAGCAACCACCTCAAACCTGCTCAGTGTTGCCAACCTGAACATTGCTCTTTTTTCATCATGAAGCACTGATGACACTATTTTCTAAGCCCCCTTTCTAGACTGCAGAAGGCGTTTAGGTCCATCCTGTGAGCCAGGCAGCTATTTCAGGAGCTCCACTTGCAGCAGGCCGTCCTAAGTAGGCATCAATGTCAAATCTGAGGAGGGAGAAGAAAAAGGCTTCATCCTCCCTCTGGTGCGTCATCACTGGGTGTAGTGTTAGTGTCACCTGCCTCTTGTCCAAGGAGTGCTTCTGGTCCTCCTTCCCCTTCTGCTGCCCTCAGTGGCAGCATCTCTTCCCAAGCGTGCCAGTGGTGATTGTCTGCTGATCTCTGCCCCGTAGCACTCAGTCCCTGCCCATCTCATAGTCCTCCAGGACTGGTGCCAGCATGGACTTACTGAGTTCAGGTCAGGCAAGTTGGTGGCAGGAGCTGGTTAGGTGTAGCTTTGAGCAATGGAGAGAGGATTAAATGACTTCCCAAGGGATGTAATAGAAAGGACAACAGGTGGGCACAACCAGGTGGGGAGATGAGACAAAGCACTAGCAAGCTCCCATCTAATTGCTCCTGTTAAGTGACACAGTGTGCTGCAAGCACAAAAAAGCAGATGGAGCAAGACAGGAAGGAGAGGGTGCGTGCTGTAAATGAGATCCTGAATGTCTGCAAAAAGGCAGATACGTGGTTTGCTTTTTGTCATCTACACTCTGCCATCGCCTGGATGCTTCTGTGACATGTTTGAGGTTTTACACACTATGGAGTCCTCTCTCCTCTGAAACCAGAACAAAGATAAGTATATTTTAAAATTAGTAGATTATAGACATTTATAACCCGCCTCTGCAGCCTTATTTGATAAATGCAGCCTTTGCATTTATCCCTCTCCTTTACATTGGGCATGTGCATCACAAATCCTCATATATACAATATTTTAAGTATCCAGAAAATAAGTCTTGATGGAGCAGCCCAGCCCAAGTGTCTCCTGCCCATCCTGACCCAAAGCCATCAGGGTTACCAAGTGGCTTGCAATTAACTTTTTTTTTTTTTAAATCAAACTCTGTCTAGTGAACCACTTTGTCCATGAGTCAGAGAGCTGTGAGTTGTCATGAGGACAGATGTGCCGGGTGGTAATCCTCCACATCATCTGTCAGCCAAGTCTTTTTATGGGCTCTCACAGCCAGCTGACCCATCCCAAAGCCTCGCTGGAACCAAAAATCACCTCTGCATGCCGATCGATGAGGGTGCATTCATTTGTAGGGACCTACAGAGGCGGAAGTGTGAGCAGAGGAGAGGAAAGGTCTGTTCTTTCAAGGGAGGAACCAACACAGCTGCTGAGTGTCTGATGGCAGTGGCAATGCCTGCACTTTCCAGCTGTGATTCCACTGAGCAAATCACAGGTCTCCTTCAGACTAGGAAGGACATTTTGCTCCTTTCCTTCCAGCCTCTGCCTGTCCTTGGGGCTGAGCCTCCCACCCGCCTCCTTCCCAGCTGACCAAAGCTGGCAGGAGGGCAGTGATCAGGTTGGCAACACTGAGCCAGAGGCTTGGGTCAGAGCAGGCTCGTCCCTGGCCTCAGCAGCAGCGTCCCCAGCCCCTGCTGCTTTCCCAGCCCTTCTCTTTGTCTGCTTGTTTCTTTGGATGTCCATCCCCGTTACATCTACCCCTTAGGAGACAATGCCCCTCAGAAACCCCTCCTGCTGTCCCCTTTCCCCTCCCATTCTTAATACTAATGATAATAAGCTATCAGTGTTGTCATTGCAATCTATGAATGATAGATTTGAGTATTTATGATTATTATTATGATTATTATGGTTATGATTCTGTACTTTTTTGCTTCTTACTCTTTGTATGTTGCTCTTTGTTTCTCTGTTGTGAATAAAAGCAAGGCCCCATTTCACCTTCTCTCTGCTCCCCGCAGCCCGGCTGTGGCTGACTCGGCACAGCTTCCGGCTGCCCCAAGCCTCAGGAGGCAAACCCTTGTCAGAGGAGCTGGAGGGAGGTGCTTCCTAAGGATATAAAGGCACCCAAACCCGGGGCAGATCCATTCTCTTAACTCTTCCCTTCCCTTGCTGCAGCTCCTCTCCCCCATACAGGTTCCTGCTCATTTTTGCAAGAGACAGGAACCCACTGGCACCAACAACAGAGGATTAAATGGCAGAAGCTTAAAGCTTTAAGAAGCATTGGCCAGGCATCCAGTTCATGGAATCAGCTCCCTCCAGGTCGTGGTCCTCTCACCTTCTTCAGCTGGCTGCAGCTGCAGGCTGCATCTTCACCCACAGGGGCTTCTTGCTCTGGCACTGCAGCTGCTTTGCAAAGCTGCCCTGCTCAGTTGAGCCCGGGGCATTGGGTGCTCCTTTAGCCACATGCCCTGGACTTCCTGGGCTTGAGTGTCCTCCTAGTGCTGGCAGTTCCCCTGCCCAGGAACAGCACAGCCTGGGGAGGACACATGGACAGTGCTAGAGCAAGCCCAGTGGAAGAGCCACAGGGAGATCTGTGAGTGGCCTCTAGTACCTGGAGGGATTTAAAGGGGCTGGGAATAGCTCCCAACATGGGACTTGATATTGTCTTTATCAAACACCAATAAATTGTGGGGTCATGAGCAGACAGAGGCTGGTGCTGGTTTTTTGCACCCATTGCCTGTGCTCCTTGTACAACCTGGAGGTTTCCAGATGACTGTAAGGTGTAGGAGGAGACATTAGGGGAAGGGAAGAGGACCCCCATCTGCACCGTGGTACAAAACACTCCCTGTACTGTGCCAGCCCCATGAAGAGTTATTTTAATTTGCGGGGTTTAACACTGCCCTCCTCCAAGTGGCCCAGGCACAGTTTCTTGTCTCTGTCATGACTTTGCTTTGTCATGGGTTGGGGTCCTTCTCATCATGCTGTGCTGAACACATTTCCAAGGTTGCTCTGAGACCACACTGGAGAGGAGAGAGCTCAGGTCTCACCCCTCTCTTGGGGAGCCCTGGTAGATCTCTGTTGGGGTCCCGGTCCAGCATCACCCTTCCTACCTCACCTGCCTTTGGAGCAGCCATGGACAGGGAGGGAGCAGGCAGGTTCCAACCATGCCGGGACTGAGCCTCTTCTCCCTTCCTCATCCCTGTAGGATCAGACCCTTCCTCAGCAAGCACAACACAGAGAGGGGGTCTGTACCCGCCCTGGTGTACCTGAGTACTCCCAAGCATGGAAGAGAGGGTCTGGCCACCAGCCCCACCACACCCCCTTCCTCGCTGTCCATTTGGCCAGTGCCGGCGTCGGACCCGGGGAGACACCCTGCCCCTGCCTCGTCTTTATTTATTTATTACCAGAGGCTGTAAACAGCAATGCTTTTCTACCCTCTACTTTCTTTTCCTTTCTTTTGTATTTTGGAACAACGTGTTGTAATAAATACCCGAATAGGTGTTTTAACAGCTGGTGTCAGCCTCGGTTTTTGAGGGTCAGACCTTCTCGGGATGGGGTTCTTTGGGAGTTTGGGGAGGGCAATGGACCTTTGGTTGCAGTGATGGTGCCTAGAGCTGGTGGAGAGCTGGACATAGGGCCAGACCTGGGCACACACAGACCTGGATCCACAGCCAGACCTGTGTCTGTGTATGGGGCCCAGCAGCTGAAAGCTGCAGCTGGACTAATTCAAAGCAGAAGTAAGGCTCATGGCTGAGAGAGGAGTGGCATAAAAATTAATTGGGGCATTCATGGGGACTCAGACTGCAAACTGCCACTCTAGGGGCTCTGAAGCTGTAGTCAGGTGCCTAAGCATCCCCTTTCTAATGGAAAGGACTGTCCCAGTCCTGCTCCAGATGGGGACACACACATGTAGGGAATGGTACAGATCACCAAGCTAAAGAGCAAAGACATGGAGTGTTTGCATTGAAATATACTGTTGTTGTTTTTATTATTATTACTATTGTTATCATTATTATTGTTATTTTGCTTCCCAGCTGTGCTCTGCTCCTACCTTGCTCCTGACATAATAGCAGCGTGTAGCCACACGCTTGCTGTGCACTGCAGCTAAACCCTATAAACATTCCCTGCTCACCCATGGCCAACTGAGCCATGCTGTGCTCAGGGGGCAGCTGGCGGATGCCAAGCAGCAGCCCCATTTTGGCTGGACTGAGCTCAAGTGGAAGCTAGTAGAGGCATTTCCCTGTTCCCCCTGCAGCAGGTTTTCTTTGGAGGGAGGAGAAGGCGTGAGCAGGCTCCCTGCAGTTCTGGCTCCAGAAAGCCTCAGCATTTATTGACGTATATGCAGAAGGGACATCCATACTCACAGCTGCTTTCCACAGGCTGGGCTAAACCCCCGTGTCTTTTCTAAATTAATTCCCCTTATCCAGCTGCAATTGCATGGTGGTTTGTAAATCTTCTCAAAACTACTGCCATCACCTGCTGTTGGGATAGAAGCTCACTGTGAAGCTTTGGCCCCCTGTGCATCTGACAACACTAGCAACTCCGGAGAGGCTGCCTGCATTGTCCTCCACTCACAACCACTTGTTGCCATGTGTGACATAAGAGGGGACAATTATTTAGTAGAGAAACATGAACACAAATCCCATCTCCTTCCCAGTTTACCTGCCCCTAGTTTTTCCGAACTCACTGCCCACGGGAAGATGCTGCAGCAGAGTCCCCAGAGTTGACATCTTGTGTCGCTACTTCCACAAGCACAATTAAATCTCCTCATGTTTCAGAGAGACATGCTCTCTGAGCCAGGGGACTGGCAGCAGCATCCAGGTGGGAGGGAACCCAGATGAAGCTGCTCTTAGCTGGGGCTAGGGCTACAAGTATGTGGAGGTTCTGTCCCCTGGCAGAGGCACCCATGGGTGTGCAGCCTGCACAGCTTCCTCCCCCTGCCCTGGTGCTGAGGCTGCCTCTTCTCTTGTTCCTTGTGGTTTGCACGGCAGAAACCATTACTGCAATGAGAAACCCAGGAACGTCCTTTTTCCAGCTCTCTGGCTTTTATTGACTCAGAATGACTGCCAAGCCTATAAATAAATGTTCCTTGAGCTAAATATAGCAGCCACTGAAATAGGCTGCTGGCTATTTATTTAGCTTGTGGCCTCTTTGAAAGCCTGCCAGTCCATACTGCCTTTACCTTCATTCCGTCCCACCCGGGGCTGTGGCCACCCACCACGGGGGCATGGCTGAGTCAGCACAGGGAGAAGGGGTCACAAAAAGTCAGCCCCAGCTCCTCAGGGCTGGAGAGCCAGGGTGACAGGGTCTGGCAGCTGGAGGAGCTTTGCCACCCTGTACCCCTGCCCAGAGAGCTGGGGCTCCCCAGGAGGGACATTTGCCGGAGCGGTCGGGCAGGGGCTGAACCAGTCACGAGCCAGTTTCCTCTCCTGTGAGGACTTGGTGTCTTTTTCCAGAGCCTGGAAAAGAGAATCTATCCATCATCTTCCCCAGGCTTTCCAGCATTAGGTGGTGTGCTTTGCTTTTCCACACTTAGCAGGAGCATTAATGCTCCTGGTGCACAGAGTTGTTATGTGTTAGGACACTTAGGACGGCGGGGGGCATGAATAGACCTCCCCCACACTTCCACCCCTACCTGAGCCAGGACACTCAAACTCGTAAGCTGTGCTGTGCCTCTGACCTGGTCTCTGGCCTCAGCTGCTGGGTGGTCTTCAGGCAGTGCCACAACCATGTCCCCTTCCCGGTCTACCCCGCTTCATCGTGTGTCTGGGAGCAGCCTGGGAGATGTCATTTGCCACACTGGTGAGATGAGCCCTTATTAGGGCACCACACTCAGAGAGGCTCCACGGGATGCAATTTCCTCCAGAGTACTGTTGGTTGTGCATTGATGCAAGAAGGGATGGGCTTCATCTCTCAAAGACTGATGGAAAGCAAGGTGAGTACTGCTTTGTGCTGCAGACACTCTTCTACACCCTGAGCCTAACACGAATAGGATGCTGCTTTCCTTGGGCTGTGAGGAATTCACTGCAGCTCCATGCCATCCAAGGGAAAAACCCCGTCACTCCCTGGAAAGCCACATTCACTCCTGGAGCAATCCAAGAACATTAATAACATTTAGCACTTACAGAGGGTTTTGCTAAACATGAGCTAATCCTTAAAATACCCATGGGAAGGAGAAAAGTAATTATTGTTATTGGGCTTAATTTTTCCTTTTCCATGTACCCCTGCAGATGGGGATCAGCTCTACCTAGTCCAGAGAGCTCTGGAAATCAGAGAAGAATCCCACTCATCCCAGCTTGTACAAAGAGGAAACCTGGAGCCAAGATGGCAGGTTATTTGCCAGAGGCCACCCAGGAAGGCAGAGCTGGAGCCTCTGTGGAGTGTGTGTGTGGGGGAAATCCTTGCCCCTAGTCCTTCTCCTACACACCAGACTATAATTCCACAACTGACCAGATAATTGTGGTCCCCTTGCAGGTCCTCACCTGCAGGATACCCACAGGATACGGATGTTTTGTATTGCTGCTCACCTTCCTGTCCACAATGTCACTTCACAAGGCAGAGAGATACCCTGCTCTCTGTGGCAGTAGGTAGGTGCTGACAAGGCTCATGAGCATATTGGTTTGGAGCATTACTGCAGCAAGCCACAAAATTCCCACGCACGACCCCCCCTTCCGGAATTACGGCTCCAGACCCGCTGCTGTGTGTAGTAGATCCCACTAGCCCTCAGCTACTGGGTGAGCAGCCTCCACAGCTGTGGCCAGAGCAGCCCAGGGGAGAAAGAAGCTGATGGGATGGTCATTGGTCTTAGCCATGTGGCATTGGAGCGAGGCTGGCTTAGAGGGCTGAGATGCTGCTGGGGTCCTTCCAAGTGCACAGAGGGTCTGGATTAGGATGCCCCAGGTGAAACTGGAGACCAAAATGAGGGTGAACTGCTTGCCTGGGTCTTTTGCTGAGAGAAAGGGCAGTTTTAGGGAGTTCCATAAAGCCGTCAATGCTCCCTGGCCACACTACTCACTCCACTCAGTGTCTGAGTGGAAATATTGTCTGTCGGCAGCACCCAGATGATGTCATTTAGTTTTCCAGGCTTCTGGGCTGAGCCAGCAGTTCGAGCCAGTATGACTGGAGATTCTTTATTTAGAAGGAGCCCAAGTGCAACTGAGTCCAGGTCTTTGCAGCACCCCTCTGCCACCTCCCTTCCCTGCTGATGCAATCCCGTCTGCAGCAGGGACATCAGGATGCCTCAGAAGAGGCATCTGAATATTCTTGGAACCTCAAAGTGGGACCCTGCCAGGCAGGTGGGAAAGGGAGATGCTGTTAGGGGGCAGGTGAGGGTGATGCTTAGTGTGTGCTACCAGACGTTCCCCAGGCAGAGGAATCTCCAGTTCCCTCTGGGCAATGCACACAGCAGAAGAGGACTTTTCCCTCCAGGTGTCTTTCTACCTCCCTTCAACTTCCTGAGAAATTTGTCCTGAGCTCCCGGCACGGCAGGGGTCACTGTCCTCATCCTCACACTTGTCATCTCCAGTCTGGGTTACTGCAACCGAACCTCAGGTTGGCTTTTGGGGGCTTTCTAGTTGAAAATCAAATGTTTTCCGCCTCTGAGACCCCTTAACCTGCCTCCTCTCCCTCGGCAGCATCTCCTGACAAGCAAGCGGCTAAGAATAGCCCTGCCTCTGGCTCCAGGCTGGTGCTGTTTGCTCAGTGACTCAGAGCTGGCCAGGCAGGCACTTACTCAAAGGGCCCCATTACTCATCTGTCTGCATTGCCCCAAGGATGGGGTTTGTGTCTCTCATTTGCCTCTCCTTTAAAGATCTTTATTTATTTCTGTTTAATAAAGCCGTCATGCACAAGGAGAGGTAGTTTTCCTGCTGTAGATTTATCTCTAAATATGTGTGCCCTGACCCAAACTGCTGCAACCCCTATAGATCACACTGTCAGCCCGGCATTGCTCCCTCTCACTGCCTTACCAGGAAGGAGCTGTGTCGGCAGGAGCAGGGCAAATGATAATGTCTCCTAAAATTGCATTTCGTGGAACCAGGGTAACAATGAAAAAAAATTTCTCTCCTGCAGAAACCATCTGTGTTGAATACCAGTGTGGATCTGACTGTGCCCAAATCCAGCTGGCCCCTCAGATGCCCACGGCATGACCCAGCTGCTTCTGTCTTGCCCACAGCCCACACTAATTGCAATTCTCCTTCCTCTCCACAGAGTGTGTCACTGCCCACTGGGCAAAGCACCTCAGCAAGTTAAAAAAGGCCTCAATTTTAAAAAAAGTGCCTTCATTTCCGAAAAAGACAGCATCTTCCTCATCTGGTTTGCTCCCCTTTCCAAACAAGAAAAAAAGACAGCCTCTTCCTCATCTGGTTTGCTCCCCTGAGGCATTCTCTGAGTCACAACCAGTCATGCTGGGAACAGAGCTGCATCCTGACCACTGCACATCTGTGTCTGCAAGGCACTGCCATGATGCCACTGCCCTGCGGGGGGAGGACACAGCTGCTCCACCTGCCCTGCCACAGCAGGGATGGTTGCTTGGGATAAGGAAAGCTTGGCATTGATGGAAGAATTGGAGGAGGTCTGTAGGAAAGGCATTTCATTCTCTTTTTGCTGCTTCAGCCCCATAGTTTCCCTCTTTTGCTCTTCTGCTGGTTTTTCTTCCAGTTTTTCTAATCCTGCTGCTTCATGGCATCACTCTTCAACCCTGCTGTCATCAGGGAGCCCAGCAGTCTGCTCCAAGATGCTTCACGAAGCCTCAGCAGCACCTGGAGAGCTTCCTGGGAGCAGGCACAACCTCCATGCAAGGCACACCTGAGTATCCCAAGCCAGGTCTGGTTTGTAGAGATGCGTGTTGGGTGTAAATAGATCCACCTTGCATGGAAGTGGGCAGTTGGTCTGGATTTGGGCTGTGGCTGTGGCACTTCTCACCGCCGTGCCTGGGTCTCCACATAACACATGTTGTGGTTCTGATCCTGCACTGCTAACCCCAAGGGAGCCTTTCCATTCATCCAGGATGAGTGGGCTCCCGGTGCTCTCCCCAAAGCCCAGCACAGGAGAGCTGGGAGCTTGTGCCTCAGAGGAAATGGTGTCCCCAGCTCGGTCAGGGCTGGCAGCAGGCAGGGGTGCAGGACAGAAGGAAGCAGGAGCCTGAACATCCACCACAGGCTGGAAATGGGGTCCTGCATGTCCCCAGCAAACACATACTTGTGTGCTCCCTCCATCCCAGTGACCTCCCCTCAATAACAACCCCTGGGGCCATCTGGGGGTATGGTGTTGTAGGAGAGCAGGACCAACCTGCCCGATTTGGTCCTTTCTTACAAACCCCGCTGGCACCCCACAGCATCCGTCACACTGCCAAGGGCTGCCGAACGGCTGCTTCCAACCCCGGGAGCTGAGGCCACAGCAAAGCCTGGCTGTGTCAGAGGAGGCAACGCGGGCAAGCTCAAAGCAAGCTCTGTGGGACACCTTTCCCTGGCACCTGAGCCGCGCTCAGGAGAGCAGGGGAGTCCCTGAGCTGTACCATCGCGGGCGCCGTGCACTGGCCCTGCAGCGAGGCGAGCGAGCAGCCTCTGCTGGCCTCTGCTGGGAGCCTTCACACCGCCGCAGTTCCGTCTGTGCAACATCATGGAAAGAGGTTTAGCCTCGTTTCATATCCTTCAGGAGAGCTCGGGATGACACTCGGTGCCGGACAAACCCCGTTCTGCAAGTGTGCTGAAGCGCTGCTGCAGGTGTTGGTACAAAGAGGGGGAAAGAGAGGAGGGAGGGACGAAGGCGAACAGCTGCTCACACATCCTGTTGGACCAATGCAGGACGGAAGTCTGGAGAGTGAAGATGTCTGCAAGGCCACAGCCCATGATGGGCCAGGAGCCCCCAGCCGAGTTCTGTCCCCACCAGGCTGTGTGACTCGAGGAAGGGCAGGTGCCACTCTGTACTTCAGCTTTGAAATCTCTTGCACCCTACAGGTGCAAACTAAGAGCATTAAGAACAAGGCTATGGAGATTCAGTGCCTCTGCAAGCAACCTGTCCTTCATCAGCTTGGCTGGGAAGAACGTGTCAACGCTAATGTTTGCAGTACCCAGCTCCTATCTCATCTCCAGGCTACATAGGGTACGGGAGAAGGGAAGGGCTCCATGTGCTCCTAAGAGCCACATCTGTCCTGAACCGTCCTGAACCATCCATCTACTTGAACCATGTGGTTCAAGTCTTTTACATCTCTGAACCTACTGAGGACCAGATTTGGGTTGCAGCACTGATAAACTCGAGATACCAACTGTTGGGCTGTGGACAGATGTCTGTAAAAGATGCTACAGTCCACTTCTAGAAGACCCTGCTCTGCACTCCAGACTTCTTTCTTTACTGACATCCCAACCTGTCTTCTTCTTTAGAGAGGTCAGTGACAAGTGACCACTGCCCTATAGATTCCACATGCCATCTGTGACACACGTGTGCAGTCCCCTCCAGCCTCAGGAGCTGGGAAGTCCTCGGCAGCAGTCCCCTCTGGCTCAGCACATCATTCTGAGATCTGCAGGAATGCTGCTGCCTTCAGCCTGTCTTCAAGGCTTGGCTTCGGCTTTGCCCTGGCACCCCCTGAGCACAGCGCTGTGACGAAGCGTCTGCGTTTGGGAACCCGCACACAGCCACTGCCCAGCAGACTTGGTGGTGCCCGAGCAAGGGCCAGACTGCCTTGTCTCCAGCCAGGCAGCACTAACCTTCCCCCACCAGAGACATTCCTCAGACCTTGCTGATGCCAAGCAAAAGTACATCATGAAGTCGAAGCGCTGCCAGGGCTGCCTCTCCCTGCTCTGCTTTCCCTGTTAATTGCTGACCAGACCATCCATTAGGGAGCAACAGCCAGGATGCGCAGAAGATGCTTCCCACAGGCACCTGGCATGCTTGCCTCTCACTTGATACAAACCTCTGGGACAGACTGGCACAGATGGCCAGGATATTTTTGTTGTGCAGCCCCTGAGAAAACACCCAAGTGCCGAGGGCTTTGTGGTGCTTACCCCTGATGCAGCCAGCTGTGGGTTCAGCCCCGGGCACCATGCTGAGAGCAGGGCACAGAGGGTATGGAGAAGTTGGAGATGGAAGAAATGCAATTTCCATCAGGGTGAAGGCACTGATTGGCTAAGTGGTGCCTGTGAGGGCTGCAGCTGAGGCCGTAATGTCGCTGAGACAGCACAGTGGGATGGCATTCGGATGACTGAATTTTCTGCCCTCACCTCTTCCCCCTTGGCCCCACAATTAGTCCTCTGGGTCACTCAGGGCTCTTGGAGTGCTTTCATCCCTGAGGAGTTTGTTTAGCTGCGGAAAACTAAGGAAAGGAAAAAAAGGAAAATTCAGTATTCCTCTGAAAATCCTATCAACCACATTACCTTGGTTCTCCATGCTGCAGCACTGGAAGCAAGGCTGGCGTGGGGGAGGTAAGCCCTGCCAGGCAAAGCAGGAGCGGGCAGTAAACAGGAAAGATGAAGCTTAGGTACCTTCTGCACCAGGTCCTGGGCATGCACTCCTGATGGTAATCGGTTTCACCCCAGTTCCGCAAGTGTGCACCTTGTACTCCTTCAAAGCCAGGCAATCTGGTGCCTGGCAGAGCAGCAGTGGGGGTAAGGAGGTCTCTTAGGAAGAGGAATAACTTCCCTGTGCAGGACAATCATCTTCCCTTGGGGTGTTTTTATATCAGGGTGGATTAAAGGGGATACAACCAGCAAGACAACTCAGATCTCAGCAGGGAGTCATCTAGTTCAGATTACCTCTGCGGTTTTGCCAGCTCTACTCTTCATTTGATAGCACCCAGTCAAAGGCCAAGCCTTGATACCCCTCCTCACCAAAAACCACGGTTCATGCACAGAGAAGTAATGAAAAAGGACCCCCTGCTTCCTCCTGCACCAGGCAGTGCTGCTGGCAGAGGCACAGAGACAGTATCAAGGCTTTCTCCAGAGCAGACAGGCTGCCCTTGGCTCTCTCACCCACCAAAGCTATTAGCAATGAGCTCAGCCCGCTATTATCGCTGATCCAGGGAGCCTGGAGGCTCTCGGAAGTGCAGCTATTGATCCATGCCTCTTACATGTCCCCCTCAGGCCTTTGGTTTCAGGAAACCTCTTTGCCTGTCCTCTCCTTGTTTCTTCTCTACAACCCCCAGGAATGCTTTTCTGAGGGACCTTGAAACTGAGAGTTAAGGAGAAGTAACAGGGACTGCAGTGAGAGGGCCAGAGATTTAGCCTGGCCAGAACTGCCTGTTTACTTTGGCTGACTGTGTGCTTTATTAATCAACTCCATCTTCCTCAGTGGAGAAAGGGGAGGACATTTTCCCCTAGGTTAGGGTTGCAGGTCGAGGGAGGGAAAACTTGGTGCCTTTCATGGGAATGCAACCTATGTGGTCTCTGGTCATCCATGGCACGGACTTCCTGAAGGGGCTGTGTCCATGGACATGTCCCCTCCACCCTCTTCATGTTTCAGGGCTGTCAGCATGACTTGCACCAGCTGGTTAACAGGTACTGCATCTCTGTGCAGACTCACACTGATGGCACAAGCAGATAGGTCTGTTAGTTTGCTGGGAAACATTTACTTATGGTAATGATCAGCTCAGTGGCATCCTGCTACTCCTGAAGGACAATCTTATGCCCCTTGGGCCGCTTCTCCCATCCCTTCAGGCTCACCTTGCCCAAGCAACCAGGTGGTAGGGTGAGGAACCATGCTGGGCAGCTGGGGAATCAAAAAAACCTGGTGGAGGTACAACCGGAAACCACATATCTGCTCTGGGCTGATTTCCTAGGTATGACGCAAACAACTTGCTGCCCAGCCCCTTATAAAATGCATTGCCTCACTCTCCCCACATCCCCAGGAAGACTTTCAGGTGCCTGGGTGCACTCCATGAATGACTAATGAGCCATCCAAAGCATTAGCACTGGTGCTGGCTGCCAGAAGCAGATTGAGATCAAGCCTTCCCTCGCCTCCATCAGCTCCACCCAGGAAGCAGACTTCCCTTTAACAACAGTCAGATTAAGCAACAGGCAGACAACAACTGCCCTGTGCCCTGACCAGGCAGGCTGAGGCTGGCAGTGTGTGGGAAGGAGTGACCATTTGCAGATGGAGGAAAACTCACGTCTTGCTACAGCCCCCATCACAGACCTGGGAGGGATTTGGTAGTGGCCATGTTTTTCCCTGCAGATGGATTAGGACTAGCAGAGAGAAGCCATTAATTTTTGGTGAGTTTGTGGACAACCGAGCCCTGGAGCCTGTGGATGCCCTGAGGAAACCCCCACACTCAGCCAGATTCCCAGTGTGCCCAACACAGGGGTTTTCATCTCTTCCTTTAAAAGCTGCTCATGCGGCCCCAGTTTACACACAGGCCTGATCCCATGAAAAGACCAATGGATGTATTTCCATATTCCCACAAAGATAAACTACAGGGATTTGTTTCAGCTGGCTCCACGTACACAAATCATGGTGCTGAGGAAGCAAATGGTGGTATGTGTTTTAAGTGATGACTCATTTGTGGCAGCATTGAATCCCAGCAAATCTGAGGAAGCTGCCCTGGTCAAAGGTTTCTTATCTTTCACCCTGTCCTCCTGGATTTCATGTAGCAGCAGATTACTGTGAGCAGCGGGCAAAATTTAGCTGACTCCTTGCACTTACTGCCCTTGCAGACATCAGAGTCAGAGGAGAAAGAGGACAGGTCACCTTCCATTGCTAATGCTGCAAAGTAGACATGGAATAAACCCGACCTTCCTTTACAGCCTTTGCTGGAGAAATCATCACTTCCTATACATAGAAAAATCAATGGAAGGTATTTACCAAACACAACCCCATTGGTCTGAACCACCTGCATCAACAGAGCCTTACATGGCCATCTATGCACACCAAATCCTCCCCAGCAGCTCCAGCTCAGCTTTCCCCCATCCGGGCTGCTGTGGCAGGGTTTTTTCTTTGCTTCTACTAGCATACCCATTCTTGCACAGTGCACTTTGCTCTGTGCTGGTTTTGGAGAGCCTCAGCAGCATCCTTTTTTTCCAATTTTTGGAAAAAATTCCACAAAAATTCCCAGTTTTTGTGATTGTGCCCTGCAAGCTCACTGTCACCCGTCTTTCACATACCTACCCCAGAAGTGCTGCTGCTTCAGCAGTGTCAGCACTGAAGGAGCCAAGGGAGGAAGAGGGTAGCGCCCCCCCCACGCAGACCAAACACTCCCGCCTCTCAACACTCCCAGATCCCTCCCAAAGCCTCCTTGAAAGACTACTAACCCACCTGCACCTAGCTAGAAACCTTGTTACTGATTGGGAATGGCTTTGAATGAATGAGTATTCATGAATATGAGTATTTCCTCTCAACCATCAGATGGTGCCATTGAGTCTTGTTAGGATGTGGAGCCCCGAGGTAGAGCCGGCTGCCGCCAGGGATCACGCTGGCTTCTTGCTACTCCTCAAAGGCAGGGAATAGCACTTTATTCCTCAATTACAGGTACTGTTTCACAAATATTCTGGTGTTCCCAAATAAATTAACAAGGATCTGTGTCACTGTTTTTTCTGAGTTTTCGTTGGCTTTTTTTGTTTGTTTTTGTTGAGTTTTGTTTTATTTTTGTTGGGTTTTTTGGGGGGTTTGTTTTGTTTTTCACAAGACTTGCAAGACTGGCTATCTTCTTGGAGCTGGATGCCAGTGATACCCGTGTAGGAACAAACATGGCAGTATAGGACCACTTCAATTTCTGAAGAAAAAGACGCATGTTCACTTCTGGAAAGATTTCGAGACGACGAGCTGCTTCCGGGCAGCAAGGCTAGAAATTAAAGAGAGAGAAGCACTAGCAAAATCTCCTTTCCCCTCCACAACAGTGATGTATGGAACACAGGACTTGCCCTCCTTGGAAAGTTAGACAGCAGGAAGCAGGCTGTCCTGTGCCTGGGGCTGACTGTCTCATTTCTACCTCTCCCTGCCTCTTCCCTCTTCCTTTTTTTTTTTTTTTTNTTTTTTTATTTTTTTTTTAGCACAAAGTGCGCTGTAAAAAGAAGAGGCATCAAGGAGGCACGTTGCCTACAATATGCTCATCACACATTTGACATCTCCCCTCTGTATGCGGGCCCAGGACTTCCAGGGCTTTGGTACTGATAATTCTCTGTGGATTTTGCAATGACCAGAGCCTGGCACAGAGAGCCCGGCCAGTCCAGCTGAGGCCTCTACCTGGCATTGCAAATATGCATGAATAACAACTGATTAGTGTTTTTCCTGGGTTGGTTTTCAGATTTAATTGTGCAAGATGAAAGAGCAGAAAAATGCTAGTAACGTGAGGAAGGAGGGAAAGGAGAAATAATTACAAGCGCATTTAGTCAGTGATAAGAATGGCTGCTGAGCTGGGCTGGGTGCTTTCCAAGCACAGTGGGAGCCAGCTTCAATTTCACAGCATAATATTTCCTTCACCCTTAAAATAACTTCTCCCTGCCCCCGGGGTGCCACAGGAGCTGAAGAGCAATGTGTGCCCCCTCCCTGTGCAGCGCCACGCTGCTGGCCGCTCAGTTATCATCCAGGGGCTGTTTTGAGAGCGGTCGCAGCACCGGTGTCGTGCCAAGGCACCGACACCCGGCCAAGAGGGCTGGAGCAGAACGGAGGGGATGCTTTGCAGAGCCGGAGCCGCGATCTCCCAGGCAAGGCAGCAGGTGGGGGATCGCTAGCTGTTTGAGCCCTCTTCGGTGGCCGGTGAGGAGCAGCTTCCCCGAACGGCTCGGCAGAGATGGGACCTCTTTATTGTCGGGGCTAATTGCTCATGTGAGATGTATTTACAGAAGCGACTGTTTGTGCGGAGCGCAGCAGACAAACAGACTCCTGTTCTGCCAGGCACCCTTTGTAATCGGTGGGGGCTGGGAACACTTTAATTCAGCCATCATTTGGAGGCCTCATTTGTACTGCAGGCACCAACCCCGCGCCGGCCGGGACGGTGCCTGCGGGATTCTGAGCCCGGCAGCCGGGGCAGAGGGCAGCTGGCTGCACCCGGGCGCTGCTCGTCCTCATCCGCCTCATTCGAGCAGGCTGAGGCTCACAGCTCGCTGCGAGCTGGGCAGGCAGGACCCACAAAGCAAAACCCTGGGTGTGATCTTGGCACGAGTCTGACCATCCTCCCGTGGCTTGCAAATCCAGCTGCTCCCATCTGGGCATTTGGCTGTGGGTGGCACACTCTGCCCTGCGTGAGAAGAGCTCTGCGTGTGTGCAGGTGAGCTGCCCATCTCCTTGGTGAGCTGCCCATCTCCTTGGTCTGCAGGAGATGTGAAGCAGGGTCTGAGGTGCTTCGAAGGCTATTTGGTGAACTGCTTTACATGCAGTGGTACCAGAGGACAAGATGTGCCAGAAAGTTGTTCCTTGCCTTTGTAAATAATGTCAAGGAGTGGTTCAAAGCACCCAGGACTCTAAAAAAAACAGTCTTGAAGGTTTTTTGCAGCCTGCTGGGTTTTTTCAAGGAGGAGGCCTAGAGGGAGCTTTGCCATCTGTGAGCGAGATGCAGCATTAGGAAAATAATGCAAACAATTTCCGGCACTGTCTCCATCTTCCTGCAAAACCAGTGGGGATGGACAAGCCCTGGCTTCCAGTTACATGCAACATCTTTTGCTTATGGGTAGCCAACATCCCAACCCCAGAGTGAACACCCCTCTCCAAACTTAAAAATATATGGCCCACTTCTCACCCTGTGCCCTTTTCTCCACCCTGACACAGACAGTAGATTAGGACACACTCAGGGAAGAGCTTATCAGTAAGGAGAAACAGTCTCACAGAGCTGGAATGTGTCTTCTGTTTCCCCCTTCCAAAGGGCCCTTCAAATTGGCTGGTACTGGTCAGGCGCAATGAGGGCGTCAGTTTGGTTACAGCCTGTCCACAACCACAACGAGGCAGAATTGCCAGCACTGGGACAAAAGGAAACCCACACTCACCCCCTTATAGAGCTCTCTGACACATGCAGATCAACCCAGGCATCCTGAGCCCATGAGTGGCATTTCCCAAGCTTCCCAGCTGAAACTAAAACTCTCACTTCTTTAAAATGAATTAATTTCATTTTAGCGTAATTCTTGCATTCCACGCTTGGAGGAACAGAGAAATCCACCTGATTTTTAGCACTCTGAAGCACTGGAGGTTTCTGACCATTTACACATCATCTCTCACAAGACTTGATGCAGAGGGAAGTGGGATTTTTTTTTCATTTTCCAGATATGGAAGCTGAGGCAAAAGGCAGTATTCTGCACAGTAATACCTAATTAGTGGGGGGGAAATTAAAAGCCCCCCAATTACCACCAGTCTAATGTTTTGACAATCACACATAAGTTCTCTGAGAGAAGAAATGCCTAGTAATTCTGTTCTTCTGTGACTTGGAGAGAGAAACTTAACCCTGGTCAACAACCCTAGAAATGCAGACCCCCAAGGACAGATTTTGCAGCCCTTTTCCCTAAAGCTTTACCCCTCTCTCAGACATCAGAATAAAAGTCATATTTCCCAGACAGTTCAGTTCCCAAAATGCCATTTATTGTTTCCAATCTGGTCCTCAGCAGGATTGATTGTCTTGTTGTAGGACTATATGTGAAAGGTCTTACTATTACTGGCAGCAATCAATATTTATAACCACTCACAGTGTTTATTTATATAAAAAATCAAATGTTCCAACCAAGAAGAGATGCTTTTATTAATATCTAGCATGATTAATAATCATATTCAGAGTTGCAGGCAGGCCCACGCTGTCAGACCCATGCACTTTTCTTTTTCTAATGGCTCTGCAGGAATTTGAACCGTAATATGTTTCATGCACAGGGACAAAGACGTTTTGTCTCAGGGAAGGAGTGTGTGGATGTTTTTGACTTAAAGAGCCAGCGCCGCATTCAGAGCTTCACAAATAGAACCATTTTGAACCCAAGCCCATCAGCCTGCCACATCTCCTGGAGATACACTGCAGAGGGTGTATCTCCTCCTGTTGCTGAAGGCCCAGATCCGAGCTGCAGATTTGCAGTTTGCTGAAAAATGTCACCCCCCCTCTGTGTCACGGCAGCCATCACCTGCTCTGCTTCTCTGCCACCCACTGGAAATGCCTCAGCTCGGCAAATGGGTTCACATCTCTGCCTGTTGAGGCCTCTCAGCTGTCCAGGGTAAGATGAGCTCCATGGGAATCACACTGCTTCAGATCAAGGAAGGAAAACTTATGCAGCCCTAAACAATGTTTCATTCCTATAGCAAGGAGAGAAGAGGGAACATGCAAGGCTGATGTCGAGGTATCAGATCTGAGGCTGCTCGGCCCCACATCAGCACGGCGTGGTGAAGGAGGGACAGGTGTTTCTGATGCAATAAGCCAATAAAAGAGCAAAGTTCACTCCCACTCCTTAGTGCTGGCTGTGCAAGGCGGTGTTTGCCCACCTGCGTGTTGCACTTTCCCACTGCAGGAGGTAATGACAAATCAGAGGCAGTAAAGGGACAGTTGCAAAGAGACCGGTGCCTTGATTACTTCCTCATAGCCACTCACACTCTGCGGTACCACTTTATTATCAGACGGGCAGAGCAAGCCGACTAAAAGGCAACATGAAAATCAGGTAGACATGACAGCTGTTGTCTGGACAGCTATCAAACGTCCTGTTTTGCACGGATCTAGTCATGAGAACTGTGGGACAAAAATAAGGAAGTAAATGTTCACACTTGCTATTTCAAGGCAGTTCTCAGGCAGCGCTGAGTGGCTTTTGGGACTGCAGTGTCTTTCTTGAGGCGTTATGAGACGTAACGGAGCCTTCTGACAAACAGGGACTGCCCTCAGGTCCATGCTGTCTTGTACTTTGGCTTTTATACTGAGCCCTGCAGAGCTTTACAGACTGCCAAATCCTCATGTGAGATGTTTGTCTGTCCCAGCTCCCATGCTCTGGTCTGCATGGGATCCCCTCCAGTGTCCCATCAGTTTCTGAAAAGCTCTGGTGCTGCTAAAGAACATCTGGTAACAAAGCCATGCTATGCCTGGAGGCCAGGAGGAGCGGGGAATGCACTTTTTTGGATTCCTGTTATGCCAGCCAGGCCAGCGGATATGGGTGGCAGAACAAGGAGGAGAGGAGCAAGTGAATGCAGTATTTCTTGCTATGTGCCACAGGGCAAAAGCCCTATAGTCCAGGTTCCACAAGCCCGTGGGGCACACGTTCTGCCCAGACTGCCTGTCAACAATCTCACATTTTAAATCCTGTTAGACACGAGTAAGCTGTGGAACAGTAATCCAGGGAATAGTCGAGGCAAAACCCTGCAACGTCAAGCATCACGAACCTCCGGGATCCTCTGCGTTTCCCACCACATCTGTATGCCAGGGACCAGCACCTGTCAAGCACCAGCACCTTATATTCGTGTCCTACAGAGCCTGCAAGCCCTAAACGGGAAGCGCCGTCTCTTCATGTCCACGTGCATAGGGCTTAGCACAAAGGAGCCCCACAGCCTTCCAGGCTTGCTGTTGCCAAATAAATTATTGCTGCGATGCATTTTACAGAGGGCTTGGAAGGGGAGTTGCAGGAGAACCACTGGACGCTGCTCTGGGATTGGCACATCCTTTGCCCTTCACAGCTGCTCACGGAGGGCCCTGACTGAACTGGGATGAACATGAAATGCTCTGTCTGCTGGACAGAGTTCTGCAGTTTCCAGTTGCTGAAGGAAGAAAAAAAAAAACCAAAACA
>WAAG01022417.1:1604-21667 GCA_013390105.1 Tichodroma muraria
AAGGGACAAGCCAAGTATAGGGGCAAGGCTTACAATGCTTAGGATGAAGTTTATTGTAATTTCCTCCATTTTCCCCCACATGTGCTTCCTTGGAGAGAAGTTTGAATGGAAAATCAGGCACAGTTTATTCTTGATTTATCTGGTTACCACTGTAGAAGAAAATTCATAACACCTAATTGCCTAAGCGACTGCGTAAGCAGGTAATACCTTCTGCTCTTAGTAGATAGAATTTTCTAAGCTGATGCACTCACCTGTCCTCTAACAAAATCTCTGAAAACTGGAGATGAATGGTTGATCTGGTCCAGTGAGTCTTCAACATTTTGCATGTGAAGACTGAGGTTAAGGACCTCCACAGGGTTTCTGCCACACATTCACACTTCAGAGAAATCCCCTTCAACAAAAGCAGCAGCTTAAAAACAGGGCAAGAAAGGGAGTTCTGTGTTTCTTCTGAGCCTTCCCACCTGCCTCAGACATTCCACATGCCAAAACAGAGGTGACACAAGAGCAGAAGGAGTGGACTCCTCTTTGGTTTTTGAGGAGGATCAGGGTTGGTCCTGATGAACTGGAAAGAGGTTTTCCAAGTGCTCTGGGACATCCTGTGGCTTCACAGACAGCAAAATGCTAAATAGGGATGTGTTCAATTCTGAGTTCCACACAGCTCTTTCTGAAGCTGAATCCCTGCATGACATTGTTCTATAAACTCTGACATTGAAGACCCTGAGACCCAAGGTCCTCTGTCGGGACAACTGTAGACAATCATCTCTTATTCCTAAACCAGTCCCCTTGGGATTAGTTGCTGGCATATTGGGGAGTACAGGTTGGGTGGTCAGTGGCTCAGACCATACCACCTCTACACAGATCTAGGAGATACAGACACACAAACATAGAGTCTGTGCTTTAAACTGAACATCTCTGAAGTCTTTGGGTATATAGTGCAGTTCAGGGTTTGGTTTAGCTCAGATAAACAAACAAACAAACATGTTTGGTTTGGAACACCTGCTTATGGCTGAACCATATTATGGTTTTGGCCCAGTATCTCTGACTGCAAGCTAATCTTCCTTTATACGCAGGTTGACGCCTGTGTGTACACACAGGCAAACACAGAGAAGCCTCTGGGGAAGGCGAGCAGTCAAGTGGGGAATTCTGCATGTTGGGAGCCCACACAGAGCCCAGCTGATGAATAAATAAAGGAGTACTGGCTTCTGACTGTGCCAATTTCTTAACCTTTGGGATCATTAATGACTTCTCTCTTCCACTGGAAAAAAAAAAAAGAAAAAAAGCCAGCAGTTCCTGTATTTTTCTGAGACACAAGCAAAGCATTTAGCACCACAAATAAGCTCATAATTTGACAGGCAAAATGCCCAGAAAAGTGAAAGCAGATTTGTCCCTCCAAGCCCCTGAATATCTTAGTGATCCTTTACTTGGTTTTCAAGTGCTGTTTCCTTTTTGTTTAATCACAGGTTTGGGTCAAGCCACTCTTCAAAATATCATGCCCTTGTCCATGTGCATTTTCTTAACCTTAAGTATGTTCACAGTTTCCTGCTTTGCCAGGAAAAACAGACACCACACAGAAATGCCTACACATGTCCAGAGCTGTTGCTGAGTGGATCTCATTTTTAATTTACCTACCATCCATCCATGTATTTTTTCCCTTATGTGCAAATCCAGCATCCACAGAGTTGGCATAACAAGTATTCAAGAAGCTGTATTTGCTGTGAAACTCAGCAAAGGGAATTAGCTACGGTGTGTGAACAATAACTTTATAAAGAGCTGAGGCTGATAAAGGCCACAGCCAAGGCAGAATGCTCAAGCCTCTTGAAAATGAAATAATGCTGTGTCTTTCCCAAGAGGCTTCAGCCAAGGAGTCCAGTGGATTCTCATAAGGGCTGAGGAAGCAGGTGGCACCCTGGGTAGGGTCTGCCTTCCTCAGGTTCCTTGTTGGAGATAAGCCTTTGGGTGCTCTCTTGGGACTGATCTGAGGCAATTATTGTACATCCCCAACCTCTCTGAAGGACCAGACTTCCCTGTCACGCATAACTGTCCAGTCCTGGATAAACATTATGCTTCAGCTCATTGGATTTCCCAGGGCTTACATTATCTAGGGAGGTGGTTCAGGAAAGACAGTAACAGAGCGTGGGGCTTTGCTGCCTCACTGTGTGGCTGATGCAGAGAAAGGTGATAGCTGAATTTGCATCAAGTCACAGTAAGTGAAATTCTGACTGAGTATGGGGAAAAAAAAGAACAGTGTGAGAGTTGGTTCAGCACTGAAGCCAGTGCCCACCAAGGCTGTGCACTTTCCATTCTTGGACAGCCAAAACTCAACTGGACAGGCCTCAGCAACCTGCTTTAAGTTTATATTTAGCCATGCTTGAGTGGGGCTTGGACCTGAAACCTCCAAGCCCATACAACCTAAACTCTGCCATGATTCTATGAGAGAGAAGGGCAAGATGAACCTCCCCTTTCCACCCCTCTCCTCTCCTCTCCTCCCCTCCCGTCTCCCCTCTCCCCTCCCTATACATCTTTTGGATTAGCATTTGACTACTGCTGTAGAGAAAAGTTTTGAAGGTAACTCATCACTCCACATACACACCTGTTTTTGAGGAGAAACCCACATCACAGTGGCAATTTTATGAATTTTATGCCAAGTTTTTAATATGAAATGACTTACTGAAGACCATGCAGTACATTGGCAGCAGAACGTGACTCTGACCCGGGAGTCTGAGCACTAATGGTTTGTAGCCAGAGGATTCACACTTCCTTCTGTCTCTCCAAGGAAAGGAGAAGGACATTTCTCTGGGCAGCCTCTGTGAGGAGCCTGTCACCATGGTGAAATGCCGGTTGTGGTTATCCTGTGTAAACCATCTCAAATCCACGTGTAAAGGGGCAAAAATTAACCTTAAAAGTAACCCCTACCAATCACATTAAAGGGAGAAGAATGGCATATTTAATTTTGTTTAATAGTCATCAGGGAAAGAAATGGACCCCAGTCTTTTCCATTAATGTTTAATAAAAACTTTATTAATTTTCTTAATTAAAGGGTTTAATGTCTCACACCTGCTTCTTGGATTCCAGATGAACTCATCTTTGTTATCAGCTTTTGCGATCTTTTTTTTTTTTTTTTTTAAGCTGTTTTTTCGTCCTCTTCTTTTTGCCAGTAAATTCTAGCGCAGTTTGCAGGCTGCAGGACATCGCTGCAGTCGAGATAGCTGTAAGAGTGGGAGCTGCGTGCTGGCCGAGTTGGGAGCAGACGCGGCGCGGTTTCCCCTGCAGCCCTCGGGAGCCCCCCAAGGTGCCTGCACACCCCGCTCGGTGCGTGGCGGTCGCCGGCAGCGCCGCGCCGCAATTCATTCATTAGTTAATCGCGCCGTAATGAGATGCATGGCTGAGGTGACTGCTGCAGGAGTGCTTTCGGCAGTAAATACAAAGCCAAGCCCTGCTGCCGTGCAGGCGCAGCGCTCGCCCTGCGGCGATGCCCGTGCGCTTTCTGCGTCCCGGCTTGTGACAAGAACATCCGAAAGGGCAGGGAGGGAGGGACTGGCGCTGCCCGGAGCCGGTCCTGCTTCCCCAAAAATATTTTCTTGAAATGAAGGATAAGTGCCTCATGATGGGACACCGAGGGTAGAGTGAGAATGGAAAGGAGATTTTTTTTTGATCGGTGTTAATTTTTGTGTTGCAGAAGAATTTGTGTCTTCTTGCCACTCTGGGTTTTCATTTTTTCCCCTTCCTTGAAGCTGTGATATTTCCTGAATTGTGAAAAACACAGGTCCTTACTCAGGTTTTCAGGTCGTCAAAAAATCCATGATTGTCTAAGATGAAATCTCTCTGACTTTTCCCGGGATTAGTTTGTGATATGCCACATTCAGAGAATGCATCGCCTGCACCTTCAAAGCTGAAAGATGAAGTCGAGGGAATAGTTCCGCATTTGCCTGCATGTAACAGTGGGTTATTTGGCCAAAAGCTTGTCATAAGGGAAATCACAAATGATTTCTGAAGTTGATTGTATTATTCTGTCACACAGAAAGGGGAAACTAAAGGCCCACTTCTCTTCCCTGAGAAGTGATTAATTTCCATTGATTTAATCACTGCTGGGATGCATGTCAGATAGGGATAGAGTGGGACAGGGAGGAGAGAGGACCCAATAGCAGGCAACCATTTCTGATTATCTCTAATCATAAATTTTCCTCACTGGAAGTCACTAAAAGGTCTTGGCTACAGGATAATGTTCATACACCTATTTTTTCCTGCTGTAAAGAAGAAATCACTTTATGTACAGAGTAGGGAATATGAATTGTCATGTCAGGACTCCAGATTACTTCACTCCTTGCGGTAAAGCACTGCTGGTCTGGATTTGAGAGGTAGCTGGTATCATGCTGCAGGGTCTGGATACAGCAAACAAATCTCTGTGAAAATGGAGACACCTTTCCTGTGACAGGAGTGCCACTGCCTACACAGCTATTGGCAGTTTGCAAAGCCTGTGTAATCGGTCATGGGGATAAAGGACAGAAATATTTCTAGATGTAGCACTCCTGCTGATTTCAGGATCATCCTACAAAGTAATATGACCAGCCTCACCAATTCAGCCCCTGCATGTTCCCTTCTTCTTGAGAACTCGCCTTTCTTCACAAAAGAACAGTATCTGTCAAGGACAACTAATCCCTATTGCTTGCTCTCTGGGAGTCCTTTCATGTGGCAAGAAAAGACCACAGCTTAGCTGAGTGAAAATGGGCTGATGTTCTAATATTGTTCTTTTACTTTCCTTTTGTTTTACAATCTATTCAGGATTAGAAATATACTTAGGAGATGTAATTCTTCTGGAATGGAGTTTCTATCAAAAAAAACCCCAAAACTATCATGACAAGGAACAATCGTAAAATGTTTGAAATTTCTTGTTTCAGCAGTCTTTAATGGAATAGTGCTTAAAATAAAGTAGCCCATGAAATTGCTTTGTTTTGACATTTTCCAAATGAAACTTTTTGACTTTTTGTGTCAAAATGGCATTTTTCATTTCAGAAGTGACCTAAACGAGAAGGAAACAAAGTTTAACTAGAAAACCAAACACCTGGAGAATGAAGCATACATTTCATTTTGGGTTGAGTAGTTTATTCTGAATTACCCCATCAAGAAACTCAAAATATTTTATAGTAATCTGAATGGCATTTTCCTGATTTGTCAACAGAAAAAAAATAATAAAACCATCTTTTACACACCTCAGCTTTAAACTAAGGACAAACATTTTTAAATTTGATTTGCAGCAGCAGCAGAACATGGCAACATAGCAAAAGAGCTGCCTAAGATGCTTCTGATTTCTGTGGTGAGTGGGAGCAGGTCAGTTGCAAAAACACAAAGAGTTTACCCAACCCCACAGCTTTTGGTGATGTGAGAGACCTACAGCTGCAGATAGTAAAGTGAACGTTAAAAAAATTAGCCTACAACTAAATTTCTTAGCTAAAAGGCACTACCTATAGCCACCAAATCTTTTCAGCTGTTGTCTTCTTCCAGCAAAACACAGCAATAAGAACTTTAATTTTGTTGCTGAAGCCCTGCGTTATTGACCTGGTTGCCTCAGCTTCCTTGGAGCTCTTACCACATGCTCCTCAGTGCTGTGGCTGCTGCCCATGTGCAATGAGCCTGGGGGCTAAAATTACCCATTACAAATGCTACGGCATAGCAGCATCATTTTTTTCTCTGTATGAAATCCCTCCATGTGGATTGTGTTACCATCCCACCTCAGCTAGCACATGCCGTCAGGGATTAACTGGCCCATGAAACTCAGTCCTGGCGAGGACCAGTGCAAACCCAGTTCTGCCCACACTCCAGAGCTCCCCCTGAGGGCATTTGGGAGGCTCACATGTGCTTTTCTCAGGTACCTCTAATGGAGGTTGCTCCTTACAGGTGTTGGCATCTATTTTACTTCCCCTCTCCAGGTATAGTCCAGACTTGGCAAGAGGTGGCTGTCAGTGTCCCCCTCCCCCGTCCCCATAGTGACTTCCCCTTCAGGTTCCCTGGCATTTGATCTCTGTTGTAGTTCCCCTGCTTAGTGCTTTCACATAAACTTTCATGTGAAGATTTCTCTCCTTCTCTTCTTTGGAATCCTTTCACATCTTTAAAGGGATGGGTAGGGGACTTGGTGAGGCAGATGTAGATAGTGTAGGGGACAAGTGTATAGGAAACTTAACTCTGTGTAGAGTATCCCATCCAGACACTTTGTCACTCCAGACACTTTGTCACACTTTGTCACTCCTTACCCTGTAAATCTAGTGCAGTCTTACCAGCATGAGTAGATGTTCCTTTTATATCTGTGTGTGAGGTCAACATTTGTAATGCAATCTGTCCTTGCCATTGTATGTGTATGTGTATATGTATGCATAAAAGTAGCCATATAGATGCTTATAAGCTAATGAAATTCAGCAGCTCTGTGAAATTAGGAACATATATGTTACTGTAGTAGTTTGGAGAAAAAAAAGGCCCTTTCAGGCTATCCTTTCTTGTTGCAACAGTTTCTGCAAAAGGGGTGGCAGGAGAGACTGGATGACAAAAAGTTCATGGTATGGGTATAGGTATGGGGCCCTTCAGCTTTAGCTGTCTGGTTGAGGTGTGACTCCATCCAGCAGTGCCTGCAGTTTTCTTCCATCAACAACAGTCTTTTAGTTGTGTTACTTCTTCTGGACAGAGACTCCTCACAAACTGTCAGACCCTTTGTTCTGAGCTGAAGTTCCCTTTAGAATAAAGTTTGTAAATACAGTATGGGAAAGATGGTATTTCTTTCTTTTTTGTAGTTAAGGGCCAAAGTAAACTAGCACCAAGGGCACAGCTTCACTTCTCCTGCCCTGTGCAGTGAGGGCTTTGGGATCCTGGATATATTTGCAGCATGTTTCATGGACACTATCACTGGGTGTGTAAAAGAGCAGTTTATTACAGCAAAAGCTCTGCTGATAGCATGGTACCCGCAGTGAACTCACAAGGATGGCTGGATTATTAAGGGATGTAAAAAGAGCCTTTTAGAAGTGTCACTCCTACACACTAGGGTACAGCAGGAGGTGCACAGCAGCGGTCTGTGTGTCTCTCACAGCGGGGACTGTTGGCACAATGGCTTCTGTTTTTCCTGCCTGTTCAGTATTATTTGTTTTATGTTGATACCGTCAATGCACTTAAAGAGATTATATATTTTTCCCATGGCATAAACAAAATGACTTGCATTTTGCACGGAGAGTAATGGTAATGAGAACTCAGGCTTCAAGGGGAAATGATAGTAAGGTTGACAGCATGGAGAAATAAATCTTGTACATTCAACTTCGTCTGAGCTGACTGTCATTTCCTTAAATAAATGAATAAAGTCAAGTCCCCATGTTCTTACCTTATGAGGATGGGGAGAAGAGGGAATGAGCTGTGACCTTGTAGCAGGCAGTGTTTTTAGTAGGTGATCTCTTACCATTAGCTCGAACCGCGCTTCAAGCAAGACATGAGTTTGGTGGCTCTCCTTAGGCCGATGTCAAACCTTTGCCCTCCCCCTTCCATCTACTACCTTGCAGCAGCCCAGAGCTAGACATGATTACAGAGACAGAGGATGATGTAAGGACTCTTCTGAAGCCAGCTGGGCTTAACAGGTCACTTCAGAAACATCTCCGGTCCTTCTCCCCTACCCGCTGTCACCCCTGCCACCTCTTGCTGAAGTGTGTAGCCATGAGACAGACTGAAATGGGGAGGGGGAGTCATGCTATTAATAACTCTGAATCACTGCTCCCTGGAAGATGCTGAGCATTTGTTTATCCTTTGTTCCCAGGGGACAAAATACTGTATGTTACAGCCATTTGTTGGTTTGGGTTTTTTTCCCACCCAAATACAGAACAGTGGCAGCTGAACTGCTGTATGAGAATAGCATTAAAATGTGTAATGCACCATAAATAAACAGAAATAGACAGCCAGGAAGCTGTGGTAATCACTGCTTTGATGTAGCATGAATTATGATGTGTGTGTATATGTGAGCGAATGTGCGGGGGCGGGGTTTCAGGGTTTCATGTTTCTGGCTGTGCTTGTTTTGACTCAGCTGCTGTTGCTCTGGGAAGAGAGCGAACCCAGCCTGTTATTTACCTATCTCCACCTTCGCACTGACAGCTGTGCATGTCCCTTGACTCAGAGGAAAGGGATCTCATCCTCCACTGCCTGTTCCCTTGGAGTCCCTCCCTCCGCCTCCTCCCTGTCCCCTTTGCCCCGGTAGCAGGGCAGAAGGGGTAATCCTGGCTCTCTCCCAGGACCGGGTCACTCCTCCTGCAACCTAGAGAGGATCCTCTTACATCCTGGGCTTCAACATCACCTTCCAGGAGTAGCTGATTTATGTTTCTTCGGTCTACATTAGGCTGTTGGGGTTTTTTTCTTGCTGGTTTCCTGCTGCTGCTGGGACAGTGAAAAAAGCAATGGTTGTGTTGGTACAGAAAGGTGAGGTTAGTAACAACCGGGTGTCAAGCTTACCTCAAGATACCGAAATTAAAAAGGTGGCTGTTGCAGCCTAGTGTCCTGAGATCAGTAAGATACACACAGTAGGTGGAAAGAGAGGCAAGCCCGCAGAAAAAAACATAGCACGGGTGTCTCCTTGTTGATTATCTTCTATCAGCTTCCCAGGGACTCCTTTAGCTGGCACAGCAAGCTGCTTGTTTGGAATTATCTCCTGCCCATCCCTGCTACAGCAGCAAGACAGCTTATTAAAACAGCGGAGCTTTCTTTTTGAGCTCTTTGCATTAATTTTTTACCTGGAGCCAGTAGCCTCCCTCTGAAAAACTTGTTTGGTCTGAATCGCCACAAATGAGTCTAACAGCGCTTAAGTGCTGCTCGGGTTCAATGAATTCTCTGACCTTATGATAATTTCGGTGTCACAGGGCACCAATAAATGCCAAAAACTGTCCGCCAGTCTGTAACTAGCCGCACAACCACGGCCGAGCGCTGCGGAGCTCAGCCGGCCTGAGGCCAATTAACGGGGCTGCAATGGAGCGGCCGCGNNNGTCCGCCCGCCCGGCTGGCTCCGGCCCGCCCGCCCGGCTCCGCTCCGGCCGCTGCGCCGCGCCCGGGGCTGAGAAGAACAGCTGAAAGCTTCATTCTTCTCACGCGAGAAGCGCCATTTCCTGGCTGGGGTGAGGCAGGGGAGGCGCAGGCCTCGGCTCTGCTGCAAAGCAGTTGTCTCGGGCAGGGAAACGGTTTAAGGACCCAGAAAACTGGGAGCACTTAAATACCTGAAAATTTTTCATCCGAGTCAGTCAAGTCTGACAGGCTTAGATAGTCCTAATGAACTGCTGAGCAGGGGCAAAATTTTCTTTCAGCGGTGATATACTGACGTAACCAAAGACCGTGCAGAAGCTATCCGAGTGACGGAGTGGTTTTTAACTAGACAGTTTCAATGGGTATTTGGTGTCTGCATATCTCGGAGCATCCAGAGGTGTATTTTTCTCATTGTTGTCACTTAATACAGTTACACTTTATTTTATTATCATTTTAGTGACGAGGAAAGGTTCTACATTGAAGTCTTTCTACGTATAGGGACTGCAATGCATAAAAGCAAGAGGCAGCCCTGCAGTTTTTCTCTGAGGAATAAAGGTGCAGCTGAGTTAATGCTGTAACTAATCTTTCCCTGACTCAGCGAGGAACAGAGGGATGTGCTTTAACCTTATTCACAAACTTTAAGAAGTTTGTGAAACAGATGAAGCCTTGTTGCTGTGTGGCATAGCTGCACACTAATGGGTGCATTAAAAAATGCTGTCACAGCGCACCTATATTGCCACACATGGTAATTAGTCAAATTGCAAGACAATTATCATTCCAATGCTGAGATTGCTGACTCGCGCTTGCTTCACAAATGTTGGAAACACCTTCCTCATTCAGAGCTAGCAGGCCTAATTCTATGTTATGTTGTAGCTCCATTGCCCTCCAGCAACACAAAAGGCCTGAAGAGGCTAGAAATAGCCTCTGGAGAGCAATCTCTGACATAAGATGTTCATCCCAGCCCATCTGTTGGCATACTACAGCTCCTCAACACTAGTTCACTCCAACTGTCTCACAAACATCTGCCTGGGGCCCTTGGTGGAAAGAGGCCGTGTGTTTGACACGTACAAGCAGAGAGCACTGCCTAGCAGTAGCTCAAAAGCAGCTTATGGTCCTAGGGGCTAAATTAAACTCAGTTCAGGAGACAGTAATAATTCATGAAGAGCCCCTTCCCTCATTCCTATCCTCCAAATAGCATCTTCTCCTCCCCTTCTGTTCACTGGCTGTCCCCCCAGGAGATCCTTGCTAGCCCTTTCTCCTGCAGAGAGGTTGAGTGGGAGCAGGAGGATGGTTCAGGACTAGGCAAGGAGCCAGTGATGGTGTATTTTAGAAATGGTGATAAGCAGGAGAGGGAAGGGAAAAGCAGGCTGTTTCTCTTTCATGTCAGTGAGCATCTCCATGCACAGAGTGGCAGGATGAACCCTGGGAAGCCCATGGTGAGCCAGCCTCTGTTTCTGGAGACAGCACAGTAAAGTGGAATGTCTCTGCCTTCATTCCAATGTGCCAGCTCACAGTGAATGGGCAGAGGGGTTTGGTCAAGAGGTGGGACTCCTTGTGTTTTAAAGCCACCAACCACTCCCTGCCTTTTGCTCAGGACAGAAATGCTCTCCTGTCTGGTCTTTCAGGCTGCCTGTGTCTCTGTCCTCCAGTGGGAACGCAGCTCTTGGTTCTCTGCCACCATGGGGTGGGGATGGCCCTGGGCTTTCCAGCGCTGTTGCTGAAGTGCAGAGGAGAAGGTTCCCCACTGTCCACCACCAATATTTCTGACACTGGGTACCCACTTCTTCTCCTCCTTCATTCGGACGTTGCTCTCAGCATAAATCCTACTTCTGTTATGCACATTTTCAAAACAAAATTATATAATCATGAGAAATAGCCACTGCCCTTGACTTTATGTAGGTTGCTTTTCACTTGTTGTAAAGATAGGACTTGATAAACTAACAATACAAAATAGCTTCTCCTAAGTCATATCTCTTTTTATATTAGCTTTACAGGCTCAAACCACCCAAGAAGAACATGAGGGTTTTTAATGCTCTTTCTTGATCAGAGGAAAAGATGAACATAAGAGGATTCTGCACTGCAAGAATTACTTGACAATGCAAGCCTGATATAATAAATTATTCTGCTCATTTCTGTAAGTGTGTAAAGCATATGTAAACCAGCCCAAATGTCAGTATATTTAGACTTCTTAGAGTTTTTAATTTCTTCTGCATTGCAGAAGAAAAATACATTTTAATAAATTAAAAATTATTGACGCTTCTGTTCTCACCAGCTGAAATTAATGGAAGGTTTGTCATTGTCTTAAATGAAGTGAGAATCACACCATTGCAGTCCTGTTTAGTGTCATAAAGTTGTCAAGCTGCCAGTTTCCTGTTGGCATGTTAATGGTTTTTTTTAATGATATTTAAAGCAGATAAATTATTTGTATAGTGATTTATTCTATTTTGCAATTAATTGCAGTCATTGAAATATGTTTTATCTTACACTGGGGTTTTATTTTATATTGTGAGGCCATTATATTTCCATTTTTTTGTTGCATTTGAGAGCTTTATTTTTGCCCAAAAGATGTAAGCATGGCAGTTAATGACTGGATGCAAATTCAGTGTTCTTCTTTGAGACAGTTTATGACATTCAGTCAGTGTGTTTGTTGAGTAGAGGTTTACATTTTAAGTGGGTGTTTTTTTTTTTAATCTTCTGACATATTATTACTAGGATTTCAGATAAATCCAATATTTTTACACTCCACATTTTTTGTTCTTATTTGCTGTGATTTTTTTTTCATTTTCAATGAATAACAAGAATGAAATGTGTATGTAAAACAATGATACATCATAAAACACATTTGCTTGAAGATACTGCTAGCATGAAAATATTAGTAGTTATAAATCCATCTCCAAGAGAAATTACTATATTGCTCTGCATTCAACCAGCTGTTCATTAAATGGAAAGATACTTTTTCTAAATTGTCTGAATTTTAAGGTCATGTATCTCCTTGTAATGGCTCAGTCTTTGAAGGAGCATTCTTCCAGTTGTTAAACTATCTCTCAACATACAGTCTTTCCTACTGTTTATGTGCATACAAATGAAATTTGTATTCACAGAGAGAGCTAAACCAAGGCTTATATTGTTTTTCCCCTGAAGATCTACTCTCCCACCTTTTAGATGCTTCTGCTTTTGAGGTGTGGAAGTGCATGTGAATCACAGCAATTGAAAAAGCAGCCAAAACTGCAGATTTCTGGTATTTCTCTGTCCTTCATATTTTGCAGTGCTCATTGGGCTCCTGAACTTGAGAGAAGCTTGGCCATTCGTACTGTGAATACCTAAATCTAAGAAAGCTAGAAAACATGAAAAATAAGATGTGCTACCTGTTGAATAACTTTATAATGTATGGAGGGGAATAGAGCATTACATTGTGGGGGAGCTTTACTGGAGTTCCCAGGGGATGAAGTGACTGACCTAAGAATTATGTCAATACCACTGGCATTGCAATCCTGTTCAAAGGCTCCACTGGGCAAAGAGCTGGGCCTCTACCTAATCAAAGGCAGCCCACCTTTTATTAGGCTTTTATTTCCTTAAGCAATGTGGGAGTTTTTGTGGTATTTTTATAATAAATATTATTGAATGACAATTACCCCTAAAAGTAAGATTAGAATTTATTCAGGAATGCTCTTCTACTTAGTGGTTTTTAAATGAACACAAAAATTAATAAATAAGCTTGTTAAGAACTCTGAAATAAAATTAATTTGTTGATGTAAATTGTTACTCAGCAGGAATTTCAGGTCTGCAAAATAGCTGCAGTTTCAGTTGCTGATAGTAACAGTGCCTTAAATAAGTAATTTCTGCAAGTTCCATGAAAAAGCTTAGAGATGTTTTTATTTATTGTTAATATTTTATATTATTCTGATGGTAACATTTGCTCTTCTTTCATAAAACAACTTCTCCTAGACACCAGATTCCTGGAAAGAAAAACAGAAAAAAAGAAATCACTCTGAAGCACCCACTCATGAGCCCTGTATCATAGGGTTAAAATTCAGAGATGATAATAAACTTTGCTAAAAAATAAAGCAAGTTTAGCCATGTGACAGCAACTGATGTTTGAACATTGTAGCAAATGGATGATCTATGAGTTACAGAAACTAAAGGTCAGTCATTCAAATAACAGTTACTTTATTTGACTCACATAATTAGCGGCCATTGCTACCTATTTCAGATGACCGGTAAGTGTTTATTTACTTTTGCATCACATCCCCAGAGCAGCACAAAACAGTCTCAACACACTGATTTGTCTAGCAGCAGAGAACACCCACACTGAAATCAGAGGTGTCATTGCAGCAGGGGCAGAGACACCTCTGGTGAGATTAGCCGGGTGCCACTAGAAGGATGCTCTGCGTATGGTCCTCAGTGCATAAGAGCTACCTCTGCATGTACTTGTCATTTCTAGGAAGGTCTGGCCAATTTATCCTGAGCTCCCAGTGCCACAGTGTGCTGCTGCCGCTGCCCGAGATGTTTCCTCAGTTCTAGTACAAGTGTATCTGTGCCTGCTGACATCATGACTCTTGGCTCCGTGAACATGCCCATGGAAACAGAGATGCACCAACCCTCCCTTTTTAAAATGCTTGCACAAGATTTGCAAAATTCGTGCAGCGGAACCCACCGATGAAAGGATTTTTCTGTGAATGGAAAGAGCAAACCATAGAAGCATGGATTCAAGTGCAGGAACTGCAGCCTCACCTGTGCTCTGGGGAGTGCAGTGACTTCCCTGCTGTCCCTACTAGCTTGCTCAGCGGCTTACCCACTGGCAACGTGATTGTGCAGATCCGTGCTTGTGAAGACAGTTCAGTAGCCTCAAATGAGACTGCTTGCATAGACAGCGTGGTTTTCCTGGTACACACAGCTGAACTTTAGGGATTGAACGGGATCCAAAGTCACATGGGGTAGATCCAGTCACGTGTCCAATGGATGAAATGGTGTGAACTCAACTGCTGCTCTTGGCTGGTGGGAACTTTCTATGAGAATGGAAGGGCAAGGCATAGAAATAGCTTGTTCTTTATAAAAATGATTATTTATATTTAATTGTTTTTATTTTATTACCAGTAGAATGTAAGGTGAAATAAATTATTCATAAAGCTCATCTTCCCTTATCTGTGCAATTCTTTCTTGGGCTGACTGGTGATATAATTTATGCTTGTTTCTCCATTTACTGCAATTGCCCTTTATCAGAATTCAGGCTATACTTTGCTGGCTGATTCTGATAGCTGGAACTAATGCAAAGAGGATGTTTTTAAAGTAGATTATTATGGGGAAAAGAAAGATTTTCTCTCACCATGATGGTGTTTGCAAAGGGGATCTAAATTTTCTATGAAACATACTCTAACTGCTTAATCCTCTCACCTCTATGAATATTTATAAATACAAGAATCCAAGTTACCTTTCCTGTCACCCCAAAACCAAACATATTGATAAGGCAATATGAAGTGAAAAAACAGTTTTGGCTTGAGAATTTCTTCCTTTGGTAGAGAAGGAGATATGAAAATAAATAATAAGCTGAATGAACTCAACTTAATGTGCTTCAATGTCAGGGTCATATCTGCACCTGGTGCTAAGAGGGATTTGTGGGTAACAGATTAACATTCTGTTTTTTTCTGGTCTTAAAAATCTATGAAATCAGATAACTCTGAAAAAGTGCAGCACTTTTCTCTGGACCAGACAGAGCTACAGAAAAGCATGTCAGACCAAGTCCTTTCAGGGCACCTTGAAGGGCCTGGAGGGAACTGTGGTAACACCATGGTGGCTCTGTCAATGGGAATATTGCTAATGTGATACTTGCAGAGTTCAAAGTGGCCTTTGAAGGCAGCACAATGAGAAGCAGTCCTGAGTGTTTTGTGAAAATTTCCTCCCCCAGCTGCTGCTGGCAGGAGTCCTATGGGTTAGGAACTGGTCTGACTATGAAGGTTCAAGATGAGCAGCTGCACTTGAGTGTGTTTGCATTTACTTGCATCTGAATTTGTTGCTCTGAAAAATACGGAGCTGCATCCAAGGCTCAGCCTCCCAGCCCAGGATGCAGAGGGAAGCCTGCATGGTGCAGGCAGATGTGGCCAGCCACATGCAGGGGAGGAGAGGCTGTGTGGCTCCTGTCCCAGGCTCTGCACTAAGAGCAAGGACCTCTGAACAGAAGCAGAGGCCACCTCCTTGCTGGCCACCTCCTTCCTCCTGGCAGGGCACCAATTTGTAGACATTATCCCCAAGTAACAGGAGATGAGCTAAGCCAGATGAAATTTGGCCAGTTCAGGTGATAAAGCACTTTGCTGCAGCAGAGCTCATTATGAACCTTACAGCCCTTGTTGGACCTAAGAGATAAACAAGGGGATTCATTAAATGCATTGGCTTATTAAGAATGACTGACTTACCTTCAAGACTAAGTCTACTTCATTTGTTGCTCATCACAGGTAGTTGTAGATGATTAAGGATATGATGGCTATCAATTTTCCAGCTATTGGGTAAACACCACTGTCCTTGTGTCAGTCCTGATTTTTTTAGATCTGTAAGTTCTGATTTACAGTGACATACAATATTTTAACTTTTTTTTTTTTTTTTCCCCCCACTGGCTTCTCAAAGACACAGGAAAGTAAATTTATTTCCCAGAAAAAATCCAACACAGCAAATTTCAAATTTTAGTTCACTTTCAGTAGCTGAAATGTCTCTGGAGTTTGAGGTACAAATCCAAGAGACAATAAATAGCTAGTTGTGAACAACTAACCCAAAACCCCAAAAGAAAGAAAAAAAATTTCTCAGAGCAGTGAATGGGTGTTGGGTCAAGCTTTAAGTATTTACATCATATGAGCAGTACCAAAAATATGAAAAAATTTAACAGTGATCATGTTAAAGCTATGAAAATGGAGAACAACATGAAAGTGAAGAGAAATAGTTAACAGGACTGGGGAAAATAATTAAATGCTTAAAAGGCAGCATGTTAAAACAACAGAATAGAGAAGGCTATTAGGAGTAAAATACTCATCCATTTAAATGTGAAAATCCTGTCCAAACGAGGAAAATAAAAGACGAGTTAAACTCATCCTGCTGAACATAGAACTCTAATGAGGCAAGCCAAAAAAAGATTTTGAAGAGCAACTTCCTACAGGCATAAAAGTGACTAATAAGAAGTTTCTCAGAAACAGGAAGCCTTTTGGGAAGTCAATGGGTTGAGAGATGATTAAGGTGCAAATAGGATACTCCAAGAAGCAGTGCTGTGGTGAGAAAGCTAAATGAATTATTTGCATCAATGTTCTTTTCAGAAGAGGTCATGAAGGTTTCCACACCTGAGCCATTCTTTACAGGTTCAAGCCTGAAGAGCACTCAGAAATTGAGTTGTCAACAGAGGAGATTTTCAAAGCAATTCAATAAAATGAGCAGTAGCAAATCTCAAGGACCAGGTAGCATTAAACCAAGCATTCTAAAGAAGCTAAAATATGAGACTGCTAAACTACTAATTTCTGAAATCACTCTTGAAAGCAGAGAAATAGAAAGTCGCAAATGTGATGCCATTAAAAAAAAAAAAAGTTTAAGGAGCGGAACAGAAAAACTACTGACCAGTAAAACTGATTCCTGTACCAGACAAATTGGTAGAGATCATAGAAAATAGAATTGGTAAGCACATCATTTTGTAGAAAGCAAACATGCCTCACAAATCCATTATCATCCTTTGGAGGAGTTAATGAGAATCAGACTAAAGGCATGCTGCTTGATATACAGTGGACCTGGGTTTTCACAAAATGATTCACGTCACCAGAGGTTCCTAAAGCAATTAAACAGTCATGGGATAAAAAGGAGGTCCCCTCACATGGTTTAATACATGACTAAAATAGAAGTAACAAAGATTAAGTATAAACTGCCATGCTTACAAAGTGGAGAAAAGGGGCCCAATTGAATCCCACAGGGCCCCTACTGGGACCCATGCTGTTCTGAATTAGATTTGGTAAAGGAATGGTGATGAAGCCAGGCTATGCTCCAACTTTCTAGCTTTCTACTGTTTTCTTTGATCAGTAATTTGAGTACAGACTGAGCAAGTTGGTGCATAGGCCTTTATGACCAGGAGACCGTTGCCAGGCTTGTGTTGTTGAGATTTTGTGGGTTCGCAAACAGGCTTGAAGAAAAAGGAAGAAACTTTATCTTTCTTAGGGTAGTAACTGCAGTAATGGCAGGCATCAGAGAATATGTTGTGTATGCCTTGAACTTGACAGAGCTGGCAGATAGTCCTCTTGTGTATGTCAAACAAATTAAATGCTAATACTGACCCACCACCAGCAAAGATACTGGTTGACTGATGATGGGAGAAAAGAAACGATTTGTCAATCTATAGACCAAGATGTCAGAAATGTGATACTACAACAAGGGACAATTTTTTATCATTGAAACATCACATTTTCACAAATTGTTACACTTAAGCAGTTTTGTTACTCTCTTGTATGAATTAAAGCTCTCTATATGTTAAATTTGTCTGTCTGAAAAATCTAGGTAATTTTTTACTGCAGGTATATGGAGATAATTGATTGTCAAAAGCTAAGTGGTCACAAGTAAAAATTATTTTCTCTGCTTTAATTAGTGAGCCTTTTCAGACACTCTGAATCGTTAACCCATGAGAACCTCAGGGCAAAAACAACCTTTGCATTGGCAAGCACACATCTATGTTTTTTTTGATATTAAATAACTGCAGCATGTCTCCTTTAGAGATGTTATGCTCCTATTAAATGAGATGCTGTTTCAAAAGTTCTCTTTCAAATAAACTGCACTATAACTGTTGCATACGATGATCGTAGCTCTGAACTACGAATCTATTCACAAAGTGCATTGATGATACTTAGGGTTATATTTCTAAGCCTTTTGCCTGCATAACAGCTGTTTTGGGGCACAGTAGTTAGTGTGGTTGTGTAATTTTTACTTCCAAGTAACATAACAGCCTAACAGCAAGTCTCTTGTGTAAGAAGTACCTATGTCTCACTTTCAGTGGAGCCATGAGTAAAGAACAGATAAATATGAATCTTTGTAGGGTTTGATATAGCTTGCATACATATACACTCCCATATCTTCATATGTACTCCACATCTTGGGCAGCAGGGCAGGCCGTAGGGTATATGGCAGTATGTGGCAGGTACTGCATATGTGCATTGTGTAATCTACCAAGGAAAACTCCTGTATGGGAAAATAATAACTTACAGACATGAAATTACAGAAACTCCCAAGAAACCATAGCACAACACTGTCAAAATAGTTGCAAAAAATTTGCTTTCCCACTCTTACCATGACAGTGAAGTTAGTGGAATTGTGGAATTTAATTAGGCTGTCTGCTTCTGCTGTTTGGCACTACCTCTTGTTTTGTGGAATAACAGGCCCTGCCATCAAATTGCTCCAAGCTCTGGTTAGAGCAAATCAGTTAACATAAATTCACATAATCAGTGCAATGACAGGTTACACCACTGAAATGTGGAGTTAATGTACAAGGCAATGCCAATCTGATCTGACAGTGGTATATAGTGATGGTGAGCAGCTGTCAACAGGGACACAAGTGCATGGAGACAGAAAGCCTGGAACATCCAACAGATTCTTCTTTTACTTATCCTCCTTTTGTACTGATTCAGTGAAATTGCTTGCATTTGCAAGGATACTAGGAAAAAATTAGGTCAAGTAGCACAATATTGTCCCTGAAGTACTTCCATTGAAATGGTAGAATGATACCCACTTCTTTCAGTGCTAAATTCAGACCATTATTATTTCTGATGCATTTTGCATAAAATGAATTAATCAGTTGACAGGTATAGAGTAGGAAGAGATTAAAAAAAAAAACCAAACTAAGTATTTCAAGATGTTCCCGAATTTGCTTTAGGCTGAAAGAAAGTTCTGTGAAGTCTTCTCCTATCTTTTCCTCGTTTGTACAGTCTTCCATAGACACCTATTATCAATTACTGTTGGTAACATGATGCTGGAAGAGCCGAATTTTGGGTTGAGCTGTTAAATCCCTTCATATATGTATGGTGAAAGGCCAACACCTTCCTTCCTCCCACATACAATTTCTGCATCAAGACTAGGATATTAAAACCACATAACTTCAATTCTCCTTATCTTTGTGAGCAATTAGGGAACTACAAAATGACTAAAGCAAACAGCTGCCTGAACCTGATATCACATGGCTGAATTTTTCACCATTTTTTTTCTCTTAGCATATTTATTAATTTCTGTCCCATCAAGACTACAAATGCAGCTCAGCTGACCAGTGGAAAGTGAGAATAAGCATTGAGTTTGTATCTAGGGAACAGAACATTTCTTCTGCTTGGACAATGCTCTTACCATTTGTGGGATGAGGTGAACAGATAATAAGCACAAATCTTTGTTAATGTAACCATAAAGTTTTACAGCTAAAATTGGAAAGGTCAAGCAGTGCAAAAATCAAGGTTTCTCTAGCAATCTTTAGCTTGGCTTCATTCCACAGCTGGAGTATTTTCTTTTCTGTTTTACGTTGTTAAATGTGTCATGTAATATATTCCTCTTTGATGCTAAATGTGTATGATAAGTATACAGGGCATGAATTGTGGTAGAAATAACTGTTGCCATGGGAACTTTAACTTTTGCATATGCCAAGTTTGAATCTGTAATAGTGAAATCTTAAGACTGCAATGAATGGGGCTGTGGCACATCCCTCTGACCCACCCCTCTGAAGCAATCCCTTCTTACGTACCTGCATACCAGCTCCATGCTCCCACATCTGATCTGCAGCAGGTCCCTACACTGGCGTGGGGAAACATTGGACTGCTCTGCCTCTCTTTTTCAGAGTTCATTGAATTTCTTCCCGATACTGTCCACTTACAGGTGAGCCTTTAGAGGCTTGCACACAGGATCAGATCTGACCTATGTTGCCTTGTCCAATGAGCTCTTTAGCATGTGTTTAGCAGCACTTTTCAGTTCTTTGGCAATTCCAGATGCATTTTCCCTTAGCCTCTCACATTAGCTAAGCTACTGCCTTAGCCTTAGCTACAGCATTATGGACC
>WAAG01022418.1:304-13654 GCA_013390105.1 Tichodroma muraria
CTAAATTCCTAAATTTGACTTGAATCTCAAAATAGTTCTTATGTGGGACTGAGCAGCGTACAAGCCCTGCTCGGGCTCTCTGCACAGGCTCCAGTACTGTCAGATTGCCTAGTTCCAGTAGCATGTTTTACGTTCGGATGTGCTTAACCCAAAATACCGTATTTTTTTCCACTACTGGTCCACCCTCTTTCCTTCTTGAAGCGCATATTGTAACTATTTATGTAAAAACAATTTCCTTCAGTCAGCCCTACAGAGAAGTAGATCTGTGTATGCATGACACACACTTCTACTGTTGGACTCAGTTTCATTTTATTGATGCCTCAAGGATTTTTAGCTTTAAGAAGCAGGGAGCTGAAATGTCAGATATTTTATTCTTGTAATGTTCCATTTATGGCTGGCTATTCTTGTGTCATTTCGTGTGGAGTTCTCCTGAGAATTCAAGTCAACACCCAAAGACAGATTCATCATGCAAGAATTTAAAAATATCATAAAGCATTGCTTATTCACTCTAAGTATGTCTAATATCAATCTGCATAAATAAAACGATCTTCAGCATTTTACACAGTATTAATCAAACACATTAACCAACACATTTTTTCAGTCTTTCAGAAATGTATCACATATACAATGTCTGCACTGGCTCCTCCAGGCAGTAAGCAATCCAGAATACCCATTCAACAAAAATATGGCAAAATGAAACTGATAATAAGATGCATAACAAATTAATTCCTAAAACCTAGAGATGCTGTTTTTTCTTTCAAAAACAGAGACACCAAAGTCACTCAAAATGCATTCACAGTTTGATTTTTAAAGAAACTAAATCCATTTGTGAAAACACTGATAACAGAACATGATTCTCCAGTTTAGAAAGAGCATTCAGCTCAAAGATGTTCTCCCAAATATAAAATAAAATAATAAAAAATAATAAAAAAAATAAAGCTTAAAATATAAGTGACGATTTAGATGGAAAAACATTTTTTGAAACTGATTTATAAATCTGTATTCAGAGGACTGGGTGGGGTAGAGCTTATAATGGAAAATTGCAGCAATCTTAACATTAGGAATGTGAAAAGTCTGGTCTTAATAAACCAAGTTTTCAGGCATCGTGAGTTGTTTGAAAGGACGATAGCAACTTACAAACAATTCAGACCCACTAAAAAGGCGAATTGAACATTCCCAATTCTTCAGACTCTGCTGCAATGAATCACATGTCTATAAAATAGCCAACACGAAAAGATTCCTCCTTGAAGGTAACAAAGTTCAGGTGAAGACAGGCAAGGAAAAGTGGAGAAGCAAGAAGATAACCATCACATGTGTGTTTGCTCTTTCACACAAACGGAATAACGAACTCTCATTTCGGTAATTACGTGCTATTTTTTTTTAAAATGTACTTTTCTACACTTTAAGCTGATTTGACTGACAAAGTTAACAGTTTATTATGTAACCACCACTTTTTAGCAGTTTGGGGAGGGGGAAGTACCTAAGAACTAAGAATAGCTCCTGAGGTCCCATTATTCAGCTGTGAGGTGTAAAAGCAGAACACTGATTTGCATTTTGAAATTTTGTCCTTGTAACTCTCGCAGTGTGCTACTGCACCAGACCCAGGCATGGGTGATGTATGGGAGTACAGCAAATCCCCCAGTTTTGCTCAGTCTAACAGGAAACTGTTCCCTTGCATACCTCACTGGCAGCCACCCTCCCACCTCCAGCTCGAGTGATTTGATGAAACCAGCAAAACCCTGCTAGGATGCAGAAGGACTGACATCTGAGTAACTAACAATGCCCTGCTTCTCATGCAGACAGCAGGGAAGTTCCTTCAGCCCTGTTTGATCTGCTTTGCTGGCATTATTGCAGAAAGCCGGTTTTTCATTAGGTAAGGAAAACAACCCCAAAATTGTGATATAGCCTAAGTGAGGTTACAAACGCACCCTAACACAATGAATGAAAATAGATGGTGTAATACAGAAAGGCCCAAGACTTGCAAGTGGAAAAATGTATAAATTACTATTTTAATTAATTTCCTGATGTAAAACACAGCTGTAGTAATGTTGGCAAATATCACCTGCCTGTTTTAAGTTTGTTAAATTAAATCATGCTCTTTAATTGGGTCTTAACGTACAAAAGTATGTTTTATTTACTTTTTATTACAATATCAGTATTTTAACTTTCAGTTTGCTTGTGCAAAAGCTTTATAAATTACTTGAATCACTTAAATCTGAATACTATAATCTGCAGTTACAATGTACCAGTTTGAGTTTCAACAATTAAATGCCTTTTTTGTGGACTCCTGCTGCTATGTGAACTAGCTGTAGGCTATTAAAATAATGAGTCCGGACTGAGTCATCTGATCTCAGCCTTGGTGCAAAGCCTGAGGAAAAGGACTTAGCCCACAATTCCTAGTCTGTTTACCAGACTAAGACCAGACTGTTGGAAGCGTTACCCCAGCACTCCCTCCCCCTCCCGCCCCACCGCACTTAGCCGGGGAAAACGCGGTGTCACAGAGCCCTCTGCAGGCAGCATCACCTCGCAGCCCTCATCCCGCTGCCCCGCATCACTGCCCATCCCCGTCACTGCCCATCCCTCATCTCGCTGCCCCGCATCACTGCCCATCCCCGTCACTGCCCATCCCTCATCTCGCTGCCCCGCATCACTGCCCATCCCCGTCACTGCCCATCCCTCATCTCGCTGCCCCGCATCACTGCCCATCCCCGTCACTGCCCATCCCTCATCTCGCTGCCCCGCATCACTGCCCATCCCCGTCACTGCCCATCCCTCATCTCGCTGCCCCGCATCACTGCCCATCCCCGTCACTGCCCATCCCTCATCCCGCTGCCCTGCATCACTGTCCATCCCACCACAGCTACCTGTCCCACCCCACCACCCCAAAACAAGTTGCCTACATACTCGCCCCTTTATGAAGCATGGCCTCTTCCAGAAAGGCAAGCCAAGGTAACGTGGGGAAGTACTCATCACAGGATGGCGGAAAACCTGCGCCAACAGCATCTGTGAATTTGGGGTGCCCTTACTTTTCCCAGGTGTGGGTTTATGATGTCAGATGACACAAGGGAAGGGAACTCAGTGGACTAGACAGCTTGCATGCCACAAAAATACCACTGATTTGGCCACAGCAAGGATGCTTCAGACAATTTGACCTCATGAAACTCCGTAAATATGAAACTCTGCCAGTGACAGTAATGAGGAACAAAACCTAAAGTCTCCCCCAACTTCACAGAACATAGAATGCACAGAACACAGAATCATAGAATGGATGAGGTTGGAAGGAATCATCTGGTCCAATCTCCCTGCTTAACCAGGGTCATCCCACAGCAAACAGGACAGGGTGGTGTCCAGACAGTTCTTGGATATCTCCAGTGAGGAAGACTCTGCAACCTGGCAACCTCCTGTTCCAGTGCTCAGTCACTCACACAGTAAAGAAGTTCTTCCTCATATTCAGGTGGTATTTCCTGTACATCAATTTCTACCCATTGCCTCCTGTCCTAAACTCCCCACCTTCAGAGAAACACCACCAGCTGCACCTGGCACAAAGGGAACGGGAAAACCATCTGTCCTCTCACCCCTCCAGAGGAATCCAAAAGCACCATCATTCACTTTAATTTTCAACAACATGAAATGCATCTTCCTACAATGCCAGTGTATAAGATAGAGACACACAGCACGTGCACATGGTGTTGCCTAAAGCAATACCCACCTCAGGTTGAGCTCCACCTAATATCCAGGGACTGCTGCAATCTGCACTAGTTTTAAGTTGGTTTGTGCGCCAAACCATGTAATTTATCTACCTCGATATTTCTGTATTTGAACCTGTATGAACAGGTAAAGGGAAAATAATTAAATGGAGAACTTCCTCTAATGAATCTCCACAGCTTTTTTAGTAATTTACCATCATCATTTCCACTTGCCACTCTGGAAAAGATCTGACCTCTGCCTTTTACCCTTTGGTTCTTTACACGCCAATCACATTTACATGTATTATCAATCCATAGTAGCATTTCTGCCTTGTTCTCAAAAAACTTTGTTACACCCAAGTGACACACATATTATCTGCATTACCAATGTCATTCCACCACTCCTGTTGACTGTGGGTCCTTCTGATCTCAGCTCCGTTTCACACCTCTCCAGCTTAGGTCTTCTACCCTGATTAGGAGTCCATGTCCTGAATTTAAGTAGCACTGTATTACTGCTTGTACATGTGTTCATCTATATCTATACATACACACACAGAGATTCATGGATACACATATATCTATTACATGCATACATATGAATTAAATACATGTTTGTATAGTAAATATATGTATGTGTGTTCTTTTTCATTTCAACAGCCAAGTGAAAGCAGTTCTACAGAGGGCCAAAATAATTAAATAATGAAGTTTTAAAAAAATATGTGGCCAAGATAATATGACTTTTGGGGAACTGTTACTCAGGCAGTACATACCTAACAGGATTCAGTACACACAACAGAATTAGCAATTTATGCGATTCCTAATGGTTGTCTAAGGTAAGCCCTGATGAAAGAGTCTGCTTTGAGAAGACCACAGCACTTACATAAAGACAGAAACTGTTCTAACCTGTCCTGTAATTTTCAATTTTTGAAACAGTGTTTAAACTCTAGACAAGTTTGCAAATACACCTTGAGAACATCTTAAAAGCTCAAAACCCAGAAAGCAAGAAACGAGAAATGTAACCATTAATTAAGATTTGAAATAATCATAATCAAGTGTGGTAGTGTCCGACATGAACTTTGAATTTTTGAGGTTGTCAATAATGAAGCACAATGCCACGCATGCAAAACATTGACCTGCATCCCTTTCTGCTTCTGCAAATGCTGCGAAGCAGAGGGAATGTGGCAGATAAATTTCAGCAACAGTCTCAAAACACCACTACCACTATCTCCATTCTTCAGTCAGTGCCCAAGCTGCTATGCCACAGTATCTTGCAACACATACTCAAATTTCAGTCTTATTTCAACAACCTGCAAAAACCTAGTCTAAGAAAATGCTTCAAATGCAAATTTCTGCTCATCCTATGTAGAACCTAAACCACACCAACAACTTTAGTGCACATATTAGCCACATTTAATAGGTGCACATATTAGCCACATTTAATAGTTGGCCTGACCAGCTACAGGGACTTGAAACCTCCGTCCCTCTCAGCACAGTGGTTCCCACGAGTGTATGCTTAGTGGTTCCTTGATGGTCTACAAAATTATATTAAACAGCAGTTCATTAGAAGCCAGAGGGTAAAATTTGGTGCATTATGGCCTAGGAAAACAGTGAGTGTTGACTCTGGTCTGCAAAACTGCCATGCTAGAGAACCACTGTCTGGGCTGAAAGGCACATGGCCAAGGTTTGTTCCCACTTCTGCCCCGAGCATCAGACGTGAACCTGTATGGAGGGCATTTGTCAGCTCTTTGTCTCACCTAAAGCCCTGACCTGGGCTAAGCGGCTCCTTGGCAAGGGGCAGTTCTCTCACATCAGCAACACCATGTAGAAAGAGAGAGCTAAAAGGCAGACAAAAAAGTGTCTGTTGTTTGGTGGTCACAAAAACTTCACAAACTTTCCTTTACATACTAACACAGTACTTTTTTTGGAGGTGACGACTTAAAAAAATCTTTGGCATATTGATTTTCACATTTATTTTGCTCACAGGGGCTAAAAAGCTATTAAAACCTTCCCACTCTCCTTTCTGCTCTGTCCACCTTCCAAGTCTCTTTTGGCATGTTCCTACCACAGAAACTAACCACAAATACTGACAGACTAAAGAGATACATGTCCCCAAAACCTATGTCAAGCACCAGAGGAGTCATTTTAAAATCTACAGACCTGGAAAACAAACTATGGACTGCTGTTAATATAAGTCAATAATGGCTAGCCTTAACACTTTTCATCCATCAGTCAACATCTGTAGTAAAAAGCTTAAACACTTTTAATATAACGCACTGACACAAAATACTTTGCTTCTTGCCAATCTAACCAAGAGTTTTTAATCTTCAAACAATTTAATCCTGAAAAATGTTTCAAGAGCTGTTTCTAAGGCCAGCTCCTTAAATTTTTTTTTTCTTCATTTTTCTATTTATGAGTCAAACAAATTCTAAAGGCTGTTTCATTAATAGGACCAAGCTAGACCTTAGATCATAGTTCAGAATGGATTTGTAAATTCTATTTTATATAGAAATTATGAAATACAATGATAATAAATATGACACAATTTTTCCTAGAGCTGACTTTCTAGAAATGCTGAAAGACAGTTCTAATCAATCTTTCACAGTGGAGGGGGACAAAGAAACTTTTCAAAGTAAGAAGAAAATTTCTTTTTTAACACCTGCAAATGCAAAAGTTGTGTGATGATCTGCCTCCCCTTAATCATTATCTTTTTCCTTCAATGCTAGTGTCCTTTTCCTATCCAAATTAATTTTTTAAAATCTTTTTTCATTCACCGAAGCCAATTTTTACTTGAACTGACAATTCTTTATAATAAACTCTCAGCAGGACTAAACAACATAGGAACAGTGCTTTGAAACAAATTTTACTCAAGAACTTTTAAGGCTACTGGGATTTTCTGGATGCTCAGGTAGGCTTGCCCCTTGACACAGACTGCTTCCTCTGAAGAGAAGAATTCTCAAATAGCCCTTGTATAGCATTTTCCTATATGAATTGCATGTAAACTCTCACATATAATCAACTGAAATACTTAAAACTCCTCGCCACCCCCTGAGTAACTCATGTTTATTGTGCTGCATTAATTGAGAAGAAAGAGCAAGAAAATCCTATATGCAGGGTCCATACCCTGCTTAAAATGGGAGGCTCATAAAGGCCTGAAATTTAAAAGGCAAAATTTGAATTTTAAAAGGCAAAATTTTGAATTTGAATAATTTGAAAATTATTAATTTTAATGACAAATATGAAAATGAGAGTAATAAAATTCATTAAATTAAATGCAACAATAAAAAAAATTACAGTGATTTTGGTATTTGTCCAAGAGCTCTAGTTGTCCCTTAAAAACAAACAGATCCAGTCACTTTTCAAAAGCTGTTGAATAATTAGTGCAAAACTGTCAAACACTTGACTCTGGTAAGCCTAAATAAGATTTTCAGGTTTATCAAAAAATTAGGATGGGTATTGCTGAACATACTCCTGAGCCAGAGCATTCTGTACACTAGTGACGTCAAAAGACTAAATAGGTGCAATACTTTTATTTGCTTTTGCTGCAAATTATTGTAAAGCCCTGAAAAGTAAAAAAAAAAACACAAAAATGAAAACAACAAACCACCACTTAGAAATGTGCACTTGCGGTAAAAAAACCTGTGACATTTAGCACCAAAAGTTATCCCTCCCTCGTCCCCAAGTTAACTCCTTCCCCCTTAGGTAATAAACTTCACAGTGATACAGGCTGATCTGTTTTCTCTTTGCAGGGGTGACACAGCAGCCACTTGCTGGAGCTGCTCAGCACCATTTGTATCCTCATCTCCCACTGACACTGGAGTAATTGAAAACACTTGCACGAGGTGCTCAGCAGCTTGCAAAATGAAATACCGACGCCAGCGAGCTTCAGCGCTGCTCGAACCCTGCGATGTGGTGAAACGAAACCACCAGGGTCACCCCGGCACTTGAGTGGGGGCCAAGGTGAGTGGACTAAGATGGGAGTGCTGCCACAAAAGGGCTCGATACTGAGGGTGTTCACATTCTTGTCAGCAGCAACTCGAAACAGCCCATGGCAACCTGACGGGACAAGAGGCTGCAAAGATGGACCAGAATGTGCAGACTGGGCAGGACAGAGAATTTAGGAGGAGTTAAGGTCCTTAAGGACAAAGTCCCAAGGTAACAGACAAGAAGGGCTAGTTAAAACTCAGCTACAAGGGAAGCTCAGTGTTAAGAAACAAATAAAAGACAGTGTGATTCCAAAGAGCTAGCCCCTTATACTTGTCCCTCAATTATCTGGATCAGTAAGGCATTGCCTAAATATCTTGTTAAAAACTACAGCATGTCCATGTGCACCCATGAGCTCAGTGAGAAATCTAGATTGTGATCCCTCGACTCTCCCAGTACCTCCCCACCTGGAGGGGAGCATCTCTGACCTGATGCTGTACAACTGAAGGAACGTTTTGGTACACTGTGTGCCTCAGTGTACTGGACTGCCAAGGGAATGGCAGCTGCCTAAGAGCTGGCACAGCGTGTGGGGCTGCACTCCCAGCACACCTACAGACTGCTCCCCCAGACTCACAGGCTACTGCTGCAGATTCTTATGCACAGAGTGTAACTTCAACAACACCAGCGCCTTCCTCATTTAGAACATTGGAGAGGACAGGTGATAAGGATTAAGAGAAAATAAAGTTTGAATATTTTCAGCACAGCAAGGAAAGCCACACCACAGTCTCACAACTTAATGGCAGAAACATGAACGCGGAAAGCATAAAATTTAAAGCAAACTCTGTGAGAAAAGAACCAAACCCCCTGAACACTAACCCTCCCATCCCCCAACCCACACAACTGATGTAAGAGTGGAGGAGGGAAGCTACTCAGAAATATTGGCACTGATGAGCAGGCAAGAGCTAATGGAAGAAACAGAACACTTCAATCAGCCATGACATCAGGCTATCAAAACCAATCTGGCTGTTATCACATTAAAAATCCATTCAAGTAAGCAAATCAAAAATAAAGATCAGAACAGAAAGCTCAAGACTCAGTTTACCAACGGATTAATGACTGTCATTAGCTGGGAACACTCTAAAAAAACAGTCTATGCAAGCTAAAACATTATTATCCATAATAATTGGTTCACTATTGAGAATACTGCCTCTCTGCCAAAATCTAGTGCTAAACCAGATAGACATGTTCTGTTCATTTGCTTTCCAAGAGTTAATGCAGTGGTTGACTTGCCTTCTTAAGCCTTTAGCTATGACAGCAAATTAGAAATTGGAAAATAACTCTTCGCAATTTTTACCCATTAAAAAAAAGGAGTCTTCTCCAGAGCACACAAACACCGCAACAGCCACAAAAGCTCTTAACTTTTCAAAGAGGAAATTAATGATCATTCACTGTGGATTATAAACATACATAAAGGCCCTTACATTGAAATAAACAAAGGGATAACATTATCTAATGGATGGGAATTGGAAACATTCTGGCTTCAAATTAAAACCCCCAACACCTAGTTGACAGTAAGGAAGATTTACCAAGTGAAATTAAATCTTTCATTTGGCTTCAAACCAGTATTGGATGTTTTTCTAGAATATACTCATTACATCAAATCACAAGTTACAGAGTTCTCACTCTATACTCACTTCTGCAAAAGACTACAATTCCTTTACACTTGTGGGTGAGGGCACTCCTTGCCCATGTTACGTCTAGGTAATCATAATGATCCATTCTGTACTACCAAGAACTTTATAAACCTTGATACAGATATAATTTATGAGGGGCCTGTTCACAGCTTTTAATTGTGATTATCTCTCATCTGCCATTTAAGAGAGCTGATACTCCACGAGATGAACAGGAAAGAACGGCTGCACGTTTGGGAAGAACTGCCTTCCATTAGCTACTGGGAATCAAGTTAATCTTTCCAAGTCCCCACACATAAACCTCCTCATCCACCTCTCCAGCCCACTGTACTTCACTCACCTAATCTTGCTGGTTTCTTCCACTGATATTGCCCTTGATGTAGAGAGAAGGGAGTAATTTGGCTAGTCTGAACTATCTCCTTGAGAAGCACCTCTCTCCTCCACTGATTAAAGAGGGAGGCAGCTCAGCCTTCCCTTGTCAGCCTAATCCTTATTTTCTGTGAACACTTTCTCAGTATCAACTACCAGATAGTTATCAACAAGATACCACTGACCAGACTAGTAATCTTTCACTTCATGGTTCATTTTACTCTCTATATTAGAAGTCCCCTCCACATCCCCTCCAATTTTTATTACAAAATTTTGAGTCAATTTGCCAGGGAAATTACACAGCAGAATTAAGGTAGGATGGGGAAACCTGAAATTCACAAATAACTTTTCAGGTAAAGTACACAGATGACAAGCAGCATGTGTCACCACTCCCAAGAATCTACAGAGTTGGCCTCTGAGGGTCATGTTGCTGGAACACAGCTTATCCCACGAGACCACAAGTAAAAACTACATTCCTGCTATCTGATATTTAGGGAAAAGCACTTACATAACTGTACAATATGAGGCCACATGTCTGTGCTTCAGGCAGATTTCAGAGAGCTTCCTTTAGCACGGAAGACATACAGTAAGAATTTTTGTTCCAATTTGCTAAATTGAAGACCATAAAATGTGTATAACATCAACACTACAGTTGTCTTCATATGATGGTTCTTCGTTGTCATCAAAAGACTCTGCTGTCACTGTAAAAGCTAAAATTAATAATTAAAGCAATGGAAAGGTTTCTAGGTGCAAAACCTAGCCTTTTAAGAAACATGAAGAATAGTTGCTTCTGTGATAGTTTTGTTCCACTTTTCTTTCTATTTCAATTGAAAACTTGGGGATAATTAAGACAAACAGCTCAAAGTAACAAAGTTTTAGCTCTCTATATGTCCTATTTATTTCCACTTTGAAATAAAGTGCTTTCAAATATTCTGCCTATTTCATCATGTTGCACTCAGTTTTGCAATTCTTAGTCAAGGAAATGAACATCACTTAGAAACTAGTAACTACATGTGGGAATAAACAGCTGAATCAGAACATACTTTTCCCACTCTTCTGTCATCATTGTCCAGGAACTGATGAAACAGCCCACAGTTGGTTTCTCTGTTGGGATAATCATCACTTCTGGGTCTATAAGATACGATCTCACAGTATTCTTTAAAAAAATAGTAAAATAATATTAAAAACAGGACATGCAGAACTCTGATGAGTGCAGGGGGGAGGACTAATTTGAAATTTGTTATAAACGTCAAGCTGAATCTGGGAAATTGTGAGTTTCTTCTCACATACACCAGTGAAACAGGGGCACACCTCTTACAGTGTGAGAGGTATCAGTGCAGAGAAAGAGGCAACTAATTTCATGTTCACGGGAGGAAACCTCCAGTGATATCTCAAACAAAACTAGTTTCTATTTTATTTACTTGCAGGTCAGACTGCAATATAAGAATGCATCCAAATCTGTCTTCTCTACTCGCTGAACTCGAGTAGGGAATGCTCTCTTAACTGTGCTGTGGAGACACGGCAGGGGAAGGCAATGCCAAATTAAAATAAGCAATCCCAACCAAACTTGGGGATAGCTTGCCCACTGTTGTTTTTTTTTCAGAAATAACTCATTCAGCTGAGTTTTTGGGTGCACCTTCTAGCCTGACATATACGCCAGTGCCTTTTTGAATTGTGCTCATAAAACCTGATGCATTTTCTTTTTTTATTTATACAGTTCTAGGTTTCCTCTGGCTCCTAAGTAGAGCAGCCCTTATGTAGAAACCCACTGCCTGTAAAAGCGGAAGAAGTTTGAAGACAAACTCTGCACCAAAAACCCCACTACCTTCAATGACAACAAACTTACTGCCCAAATAGCAAGCTGTTTTGGGAAATTTCCTGGCCTTCAAGTCACAACTTGCACTGTATTAACAATGTATCTTCAGTGCTTAGCATCACCATTTTATTACAAAGTCATAACAGAATCTAGAAAGAATAACTTGATTTATCTTTCCAGTATGAATGGGATTATTTATATATTTAACAGTTAAATAGATTTTCTTCAGGTCTTTCCTAAGTTTAAGGCTCTCTGTTTTCACTTATGGAACAGTCTTCTGCCAATATTTTTTTGGTGTATTTGCAACTGCTGAACAATGATGTGAAAATATAATTGCTAACGTGCCTTAAGACTAGAATAAACACATGATTAATAGTACTTTATTTAGGAATAGTCATATTTTCCTTAACCTTTACAGAAATCCTGAATCATGGCACATTAGTCAATTTTATTTGATTTCACAAGTAGCAGAAGATGTCTTCTATCAAACTAAAGTCCAAATTTACTGCTGACAATCCTTTGCAATTTGTGCTCTGATGTGAAATAAAACAATTCTAATGCAGGCTGCTCTAAGTACATTTTAGCCTAATCCACTACAACAGATTTTATTTGGCTCTCAAGTTTTAAGCTTTTACACTTTCAGGACTTGATTATTCTCATATGTTATAAATTGCATCTGGAGCTAGGCAACGGTATATCCGTTTTCAGATCCCAAGTTCCTTCTCCACTTGTTCACGTGGTCCTCCACTTAGCCAAAAACATTGCAGGATCCTCGCCATTGCCTAAGTAATTAGGCTGGCTAAACCAAAATCCATCTAAAAAACCCCAAAATCATTCATCCTTAAGGATTCCCCAAGTGCATTTAAGAAAAATAAGAAACAGCTTTGCATGGGGAACATATAACTTGTCTTGTAAACTCTCTCACCCAGTGCACATAAGAAAACAACACAGGAAAGGTAAGAACACAGGCTGTCTGTGTCCTCCCCATTTTCATCTCTCAAGAGCATCCTAAAACCACATAACAAAACCTCAACTCTCAAATAATTCTAAACAGCCTCTGTGCAACTTCAGGTGCAAATCTGAAAAAATCATAACAAACTAATTTTATGCAATATATTACTTTTACTGTTTTTATATGCTTCAGCAGCTTTGTTATCAGCCACAGCATTGTGAAAACTGGCATTCTGCTTTACAAATGAGACAAGGTGAATGCTTGCAGAAAGTCACTAAAGAGCTGGAAACAAGCTATAGGGTCCTGTAGCTGTTTTAACACTTTCTCACTTAGCCACTCCAAAAGAAAACTGCAAAATTACACGCTCCTATAAGCTATTCTTGCACTGTAATGCTGTCTTTCGTAAGGTTAAATTGCGGCAATTTAAAATTTTACTAATGACTCCCATTGCATGGACCTGCTCTTTTTCATAATGGAACAGCCAAAATGAATGACATTTTTAATGTCAGGTCCCAAGCTCAGTCCCTGCAGATGCAGTGTCACTACCACAGGGCCATCCTTTTGAAAAGCATCAGACTACAAGAAAGCTCCCCCAGGTGTGGACAGGATCCAGAATGCAGTGCTTGTCCCACCAGTAACTTGTGTGCTATCAGGAGTGGAAGACAGATATTGATACCATGAACCAGGCACCTCATATGGATGTGGAAATACAGAAAAAGTAACACTAACCAAAGTAATTGTATCTGCTAGCATAGCTTTGCTGAAGTTCAGTAGTTTTATTTATGTTAGTGACACTAAAAAACACAGAAAATTTCTCCATGATGTGTTTGGGATTCCAAATATGATGAAGCTAAGTCTGCTTGCCTGCATTTCAAAGCTAATGCAGAATTTTACTATGTTTATGGTTTCCAAAAA
>WAAG01022443.1:0-13368 GCA_013390105.1 Tichodroma muraria
CAATCCAATCCAATCCAATCCATGTTACTTGTGGCTGCTCTATGAAACCAGAGGGTACCAAACGATGATGGCCCAATAAGAAGACAAACTCCTTTGCCTCCATCCCTTGCCAGAGCCTCCCTTAGGCCTGGTACCTCCTGCAGTGGATATAGCTGGTCAACGGAGATAAAGACAGAGAAAATCTGCCTTGCTGCTGCTCTCCAGGCTGCAGAGCACCAGCCCAGGAGTCAGCTGAACAAATAGCCCTCAGACATATATCTTGAGGCTTGACAGGTCAAAGCGGGTCATAGCTGCAGCTGCACAAACTTTTTCTGGTCTCTCAGACCTCAATGGAGTTTCAATGGGGACCAACCTCCCTGTCCAAAGTATATTTTTTCATCATCTGTGTCCTCTTCTGCACTCTCCTGTCCATGATATTTCCTGCTTGCCCTTGCTTCTGACTCCACACTAGCTCAATGCTATGTGTGTGTAGATTTTAAAGAAGTGTGGTGGGCTGAGATATGCAGAACTAAGACACTTGGCTGCTTAGAAGCAGCCTCCTCTGAAGCAGTGTGTGAACAGAGAGATGGCTTGTGATTTGGTGATTGCCTTATTGGATGGGCCTTGCTTTCCAAGATCAGAAGCCCATCAGGCTGTGTGGAAAACAGAAGATGGAAGGCAGGCAATAGAGGCATGTTATCTTAAACACCATCTCTTTTGACTGGTGGCTTGTGAGCCGCTCTGAGACAAGGAGACTGCCTGAGTAAAGCTTACTTCTGAGTCTCTCCTCAGCATGAAGACGTTTGAGGCTGTGCTTCCTCAGGAAGTGTTCTATCCATCAAGAAAGGCATTGGACACAACTACCCTGCTGAAAAGCCTTTAAAAAAGAAGAGATATTCAAGCCTCGGGGTTTTAGCTCTCATCCAAAGTGAACTGTGAGCTCACTCTGGCAGCGTATAAGCTCAATGAGCCCTAAAATACCAAACTCTGGGTCCTGGAAGCCATGTCAGCAAACAGAAGATATGAGTCTGATTATTCAGGCTTTAGTTCCAAGGGTCCTTATGTTATTGCATGTGTTTGGTTTTCGGCATCTGTTTTGTTTTGCTTGTTTGTTTTAACCAGGTTTTTCTAACCAGATGTTCCTGGTCTGTCCCACAATGCTTACAACCATTGAGGGGGTGCCTGGCTTTTGCAAAGAGCTGTCAGTGCTTTGTTATTTTTACTTTCAATTAAATACAAAGATGATGCCGAAAGGGTTGAAGTTTGGGTTACATCAGGATGCTCATTTACTAACTGCCTACAATCGTGGGTGGCAAAATTTGTGCTCATAATAATAACCATTGTTTTTGAGAATTTACTTCCACATAGAGTTATAATAAAAATGTTGTATTGGTTCTTCCTCATCTAATTTATTCTTGTGTTGAGAAGCTCATTTGCCATTCAGGAAAAATATGCTCCTTTTTTGGAGATAGTGGGAATGGGTATTTTTTGTTTCAATGAGAGTTTCAAGAATCATATGGGAACTGGAAATAAAACTTAAAACCTTTTTTTTTTTTCTTTTCTTTTTTGCTCCTTATATCTTCACTGCAATAATAAGGCATCGGAACTCATAATTTAGCTAGCAATTTTGATGATGCTGCAAGAGGTAGATACAGCTTGCTGTTCAGCTACCCAGGCTCTGCAGAACTGAAAACAGTAAGCATTTGATTCTGTCAGTAAATCGAGCTGATAGATCTCAGAAGGTGCATACGGGCAGATTTTCAAAGTAATGCACGGAGCCGGAGCTGCAGAATTCAGTACTAACGGGAAGTGAATGTCAGTACTGAAAACTTCAGCCACAGAGAGCAGACCCAAGCAGCAGCGCGGTGGCATTTTAAAATCGCCCAAATCACCGCTATTTAGGGAGGTGTTTCTCTTGGAATGATTGTTTCAAGGGTTGGTGTAGCTAGGCACCTATGAGCTGACTGTGTACAGAGCAGGATGTGTAACGACGGCTCTGGCATTGCTCCCATCCCCATGCCTGCAAGGGGGTGAATTTCCCTACCCAGAGGCAGCTTCCCCAAAGCAGACCTGGGGGCTCAGTATGGGGAAAACTTGTGGAGGTGGCTGATTTTGGAGCTAGATACATGCATGGGCAGACTGGCTCGCTGAAGGTGGGTAGCAGCCAAGGAAAAACAAGAAGGGATGTTTGCCTCAGGAAATGCAAGCCCCAGGAGCTGGCATCTGCCTGCTCCCACCCCTGCAACATGGCTTCCTCAGCTCTCCCAACTACTGCATTGTCCTCTTGGATCCTCCTCTCTTGACACACCAGAGCCTGGAGCTGGAAACAGGGCTGAGACAGTGGTGGTGTGTCTTTGACCTTGCTGTTTAATGACAAGGGCCTTGATTCCTGTTTAAACACCCCCCACCGAGGAGCACTGTTGCTTGACAGGCTAAATTATATTTAAACACAGATTCTCAGCTGGCCTCTTTTCTTCACTCTAGTGACAAAGGCACACAGTGCAAATAGCTCGATATATTAGCTGAATCTAAACTAAAATCTTGTCACAGGCATTGCCAAGCCTGAAAGGAGGGTTGTCTCACTCTGGGTTAGGTTTGGTACATAGGCTGGACACAGAAACGTGTCCAGCACAGATGAATTTGAGGCAGGGCTGGTGTGTGGTTTGCCACATGCAGTCAGTTTTTACTGGGCACTGCCTTCTTTTAGAGTATGTGCTTCAGTGACTCACCTTGTAAATCAGCTGTGGTTGTAAACTGCTTCCCGATGAAATCCGTCTTTTTTTGGGTCACCACGCCATAGGGGCGTATAAAGTGCCCTCTGTCCAATCCATGCTTCATTTTCAGACAAGTCTTCTCTGTTTCTTCCTTTGAGAGTGTCTTTGTCCTTTGATACCAGATACTAAAAGGATTGTACCAGATACTAAAAGGATTGTTTTATGTCATATCTACCCTCTCCAAATAAACCGTGGTACTCACAGGACTGTCCAACTCTAGCCGGATGGCACAACCATTACCTCCTGCAAGCACTGCCTCCCAGTGAAGGGGAGAGCAAGGGGTAAGACCTGTGCTGAGACCTTCACCAATGTCCTAGTGGCTGTCTGGAAGTAAGAAGTTATTAAAAACTCCCTCACCTGACCCCATCCTTGTTGAGGAAATTAATCTCATGAAAATGCATCCAATTTTCACACGCCAGGGCATCAGGTATCCAAAACTTGCTGCTAAATCTGGATTACAAAGATAAAGTAAAAGAAGAAGAAAAAAGAAGAGGCATTAGACTGTCTTCTCTCTCTCTCTTTGCTATTTAACTCCTATTTAACACTTTAATCCTCCTGAGGCTTTTTTTTTCTTTTTACTATAATTCCTTAATATGGTCTGCACTGTTTATAATCATTCTCCTTTCTCACGGTTTTAGGTTAACATTTAAGCTACTTTTTTTACCTTAATTACCTGGTTAACTCTAATCTGTCAGGAACCATAGACATGTGAGAGAGCAAGCCCTTACAATGAGTCTGTCTTCTTGTCCAGGAAAAGCTACTCACAGTAGTCTGGTTTTTAAAGCTTTATTCAGCATGTGAGACTTAATTGCCTAAATCAAGAAACTCCTACCATTTCCTTTCAGGTATTAGACTGCAATAGAATGGAAGTCAATGTCAGGAAAATTTTCTCTGAAAATTTGCAAGACTGGTGTTCTGTATCTTCAGAGCATTTACAATCAGCAAGTAGTCCCATCTTGTTGGCCTGTGTTTTTCTGCTCCTAGACCTAGAAGCAACCCTCATCTCCACTAAGCACTTACGTGATCTTGTATCATCTCTTAGCAGAACAGGTGAGATAAATTTATCCAGGAAGGAACAAACCAGACCACTGTCCTGGAAGCCTGGAGACAGAAAGAACTGAGAGCAGTCAGCAGAATGGTGGTGAGGCTGCTAAGTGAATCCTCTAGCTCAGGTTGTAAAAGCTGGGTCTGGTCCTCTTAGGTGATAAAGTCTCTGATTTGTGAGTGCTTTGGTGAATATTCACTGCAGTGATGTAAGGAGGAAGAATCACAGCATGTGCCAGCATAAGACACTATCTTCAGCATCTGCTGAGCGAGCTATTATTTGTTGTCTTGTTTGCCGGCTTTCTTTAAATGATGTTTTGGATAGTCTTCATGGGATGCAGCTGTGCCTGTCATTGCAGAGTCGTGGGGAGGAGTAGGCAGTGCTTTTCTGCAAAAACAACAGAAATGAGCCTAATAACCACAAAATACCTCCTAAAGAAAATAACTCACAGAAATTTCCATTCCAGAATAATATTTTGAAGTAATGGAGATCATTTCCTACAATGTTCATCACCTTTTCTGGTGCTCAGAATGACTCAGAACCAGCTGCAAGGCTTCTGTGGTACTGCAAACACTTGAAAATGTATCCTTTGCACAAGCAGCCACTACACAGTCACAAAATGACTTGCTCGTACACTCTCAGCATCTCTTTCTGTGATCTGAGTGATCTTTCACTGCTCAGAAGCTATTTGTTGCTAGGGATTCAATGTTTGACAGTCCAGGACATGTAGGGCTTCTGCTGATGTGTTGTTAATGTTATCTCTAACACCCATGCCCACATCCAGAAAGACACTCAAGTACTTCAAATGCCACACAGGTCTAACTGAGGCAGGAGCAATGTGCCTAACCCCTCCTCAGAAGTGAAGACTCAAGTGCTTGCACTTGTGCCTGGCTTTAGCAGTCCTGCTTGTATCCATTTTCAGAGCTGCTATGTTTTCAGCTGAGTGTAGAATTAGTCTGAAGTTCCTGTGGGATCCACAAAGGTTTCTAGTCTCAAACTCCTGAGCACTCAGGTTTGGTATATTTGTTATTAGCACACTTAATTCACACTGGGGAGAATGGTTTCTGTTTAAAGCAGAGAAACGACTGCTACATTTTCATTTATTGAGCTCACAGAATGGTGATCCATCAAAGGTGCTTTTGTTTAGAAGAAAGGAAAAGTGACATTCCCCTTCTGTAACTGACTGAGGTGGTAAAATCATGTTTCTGGTGTCTTTGTCTAAAAAGGAGTTGTACATTCTTCTCCCACAATCCATGGAGATGTTTATGAGAAGTTACTCCTCATAAAACTATGAGAAGTTTTGTGTTTGGAGCAAAACAGGAGAAAGATGAAAACTGGATCATTTTAAAACTGAAACTAAAAGAATTGTGAGACTGAAGGGATCCCTTGCAAAATCACCTTAAAATAAGGGCATTCACTGGCAAGTGTTTCTTCTCTCATTCCCAGAAAAGTTAATGAATTTTTATTGTAATTGTATGTAACATAAAATTAGTGCTCAGGAACATAGCTGTTCCCTCAGAAGTGAACTCTGTGGACATTAGACTTTAATTTTTCTTTTTCCATTCTATGAATCTCCCATTCCTTTCTGGATGATGGTCTAGTTTCCAGAGAGGAAAGAGCAATGTTGTCAGTGTGGTGGTTATGGGCCCTCCCTGCAGCTGGTGTGAGCTGCTGTTGGGTGCAGTTCCCTGGTCTGTGATCCCCTTGGTGACCTCTGTGATGATTCAGGCACGCCTTTCACATGCAGTGAAGTGTGGCACCGAGGCTGATGGAGCAATAGCTGGTCCCAGCACAGTGCTGTGCCTGGCTGGGAGGGAGGACTTCTCTGCTCAGGAGCAGCAGCTACGAATGCATGATGTTAATGCACCAGGTCTGCACTGCACCATTCATGGCTGGTTTAGGATTTTGTCTTCCACGAGTCTACCTAGTAGCCAACTATTGCTTGGTATCCCCTCTTCTGTTATCTTTGGTTAATGCACTACATTTCTGGCCTGTTCATTTGTAGATTCCTTAATTCATGTATACTCCAGGGAAAACAACAAAAAAAAGGCCCTTCATTACTCAATGTTTGTACAATGCCTTGAAAATATAAAATGCTGCACAAATGATGAGTGCTATTTACTTCAGAGCTAATTTGCCAACCTTTTCTTTATTTCAGGAGCCTTTGGGTTTAGCTGTTCATTTGCTTAATTGCATCTCAAGCTTCCAGTTAAAAATGCTCCACATACAGCAGTTATACCATGCCCTGGGAAGAAAGCATTAGAGATGATGTTACTGACTCACCAGTCACAGTGCCTTCTCCACAGAATATGTTCTGTATCCCACCCTCCATTTAGCCCCCTGTCCTCAGTTCTTCCCACCATGTCCCACAGGTATAGATGATATAATCATTGGTAGCTCTGATTTACATAACAATAACAACAACAACAACAATAATAATAATAATAATAGTAATACTTCTCTCACGTAACTTATTCCTCTATCTACTCATTACGTGTCTCCTTGGTGCTTTTTGTAATTATCTCTGCTACATCCTAGAATAAGTTTTTGCCTCATTTAGAGTGTGCTGTAAATGATACGGTTTTGATAAATTAAGCAATAATCAGAAAAAAATTTCAATATTCTGTGGATTTCCATTAAGTTACAGTTATAGTGACACAATTTGCTGTGCTACAGTTCACACTGAGTTAGCCTTGTTTTCATTAAAAACCTCATTATTTAGAGATTTATTACTCATCTATAGAAATTTGCCCTAGGGTGAAACTTGACTCTGCTTTTAGCTAAAAAAAAACCTTTAAAAAGAAGTAATGCAGTTAGTATGTTGTGACTTTTAAAAGAAAATAATTCCACTTGTTCCAAGCTTTTTGTGCTGTGTGACTAAAAATAGCCTCAATTTTAGAAATGTGCTATTAGTTATAGTAATAACAATAACTGATGTTGGTACAAGTTCTACTTATGTAGAGAAGATAGGACTAAAGGGTGCCGACAAGAATGAAATCAAGCCATGGTGGTTCACACATTACTTGTCATGATGGTTTCTCATAGCTTTTCCTGGAGATTTGGGTCACTGCCTGCACTCATTAGTACCTTTGCCACTCTTCATTCCTTTAGTCTTATTTGGATAATTGAGCAGGAGACAGAAGTTTTGGAACAGGAACAGACAATTGTTAAGGAATGATCAGGCTAAGAGTGTCTGGGCTGTTCTGGTAGGCAGATTATAAACACAGAGACAGGCACAGCATGAAAAACAAGGCTATAAATGCCAGTGCAGAGCAAGTGTGTTGCAAGTGTATTTTTGGGATTGTGAACGAATTTATCAGTAGTCTGTTCTGTCTGGTATAGAGTAGCTGATTCATGGGGATTTATAGATCTCCTTCATGCAGAGCCTCAAGGCACTCCACAATGAAGTTTGAGATCCCGATACACTGAAGCAGTGACGAGATTATGATATCAAATATTAATATTCTTATTTACGACAGTTCATTGACACTGCAAATTCTCCTGAGTGCTCCAAGTCTCTTGGGAGAATTTGGTCATGTTTGGGGATCTGAACTGGAGCCAATTTAGAAAAGTCTAAGTTTTCATTCCAGCTTTTCCTAGCCTCACCTATGTTGCACCAAAAATAGTTCTGCAGTGTTTCATATTCATTTGTTGACTGTAGTTTCAGAGCCTGCCATACTTAATATTATGTATGCAGCAGACTCGGAGTACGCTTGTTTGAGGACACACATTCAGCCAATTTGAGCTCGCAAATAAGAGTTTTGTGTTTCCACTTGGGTGGGTAAAGTCATTTGCGCACAACAAAATTAGACCACTAATTATAGAGACTATCTTAAAATTTGGTAAAAGGCATGTTTTCCCCAGGCAAAGAACTCACTGGACCCTGTGAGTTTTGAACATTCAACCTGCAGGAGAAAGCTGATCCTACACAATGTAAGACCTTACTGCTTTTTTATATCAAGTTTAAAATATAGGAGCTGCAGTTTTACCACCTACCAAATTGCCAGGCCCATAAGAACAAAAATAAAAAGGCTTAACATTTTGCATAGATGCAGTGACTAATCCTGAGGGCTGTGTCTTTGAGTTCCTAATATACTCTGGTCAGCTTTTTGGGTCAGAATAGCTCAAACCAGCCTTGTCAGCAGAAACTGAGGAGGAACTAGTTATCTTAGCAAATAATGGGAATGTCTTGCCTCCATCAGTGTAGCAGATTAATGCTACCCAAGTGGAATGGATTTGGAGATTGTGAGGAGAAGTAATGCTTGAGACTGAAATTTCAGTAATGAAATTTTTAGAAATAGTAGTTCACCAGGAAATTTGTTCTATATACATGTGTGATATAAAAGAAACACTGATAGCATTGGGACATAAGCTTGATTTCAGTGCAATAGAAACAGTAGTAAAACAGGTTTTTTCTGAAATCAGAACAAGGAGTAGATTGCTTTTAAGTAGTGTTTGGGATGGTTCAAGGGAAAAGAAATACTCAATCGAAAATTATTGATGCAATGAAAAGAAATTCAGATATTATTTTCTATTTCAGCCTATTTTTCAGAAAAAGTTAGAAGACAACATTCTCCAGGCAAGTGAACACTAACTGTATATTTGGGGTTCAGTTTTCAAATGGGCATTTTCTGTCTCTACCCATTCCCACTGAAGTTAATGCCTTTGTTTCACTGAATGTCATTGACTTAAGGGTAACGCATCCATGATGTTTAAATCCCTCTCAAATACTGCTTTTTAGGGATGGAAATTCAGTTTTCTGAAGGTGTGTAGGAACGTAATTTACTCATAATTCATAAATCATCTGCATTTTTCTGAGGATCTGGACTAGATCTACCTATCTGCACATGTAAATTATTAATTACAACTATCGTGCCACCTGAAACAAGGAAGCAGTATCTACCTGTTTTTAAGGATTGTTCCAAGGGGAGAAAAGAAGCAGCAATATCTAAAGTAGGCAGATATAAGGAAACTGTCTGAATATGGTTTCAACAGCCCAATTTCTGGGGCCATTCCAAGCTTACTAAACTCACAGGAAGAAAATGCTGGACATTAAAGAAAAAAAAAAAACCAAAGTAAAGATAGAAAACTGTTTGGCTTCTTTTGATGTTATCATTAAGATTTTCTAGTTAATGTAATTAGAGGCATGCAACAATGAGCTGTTTTTCAGAACTGGACCTGCACTGTTTCAGTGAACCTGTAGGGACTCGGGAAACTGCATTAGTAACATATTTGGCCTATGGGCTTTCTAATGGAGTGACTTGGCTCTGGATCATAAGAAAGCAGTGAAGACTGTCACCTTTGTCATAGGAAGACAGCTTTGGAAAGGCAAACCACATTGCAAGGCAAATGCTGTAATTAAGATTGATGCAGAGCAGCCCTCTGTTTCTGCAGGCAGCGACGAGGAAGGACCAAAGAATTCCTCCCAACACCCACACTTCCAATGCAAAATAAATCAACAGAGCTTTGGAAGCGAGGTTCCTGATAAATCCTCTGGATAAGATTTCTGCCTCATGTGAATCGCGGGCCAGCTTTGTGCGCAGCACAGTGCACAAGCAGAGCCGCCTCTTCAGCAGGGTGGCCCGCCTCAGCAGCCTGCTCCTCTGAGGTCTCACAGTCACAGATGGGAAATAATTACAGTTTCAGAAGCTGCTACAAGTCTTCCTAATGTGTATAAATCCATCTGTGGATACACTGTAATCTCCGTACATACCAACAAGGGCTCATGTGTGGGAATTTCCGTAGTTATGTTCCCAATAGCCTGTTTTTAGGAAGAGAAAATGAGACTATTGCAGATTCCCTGAATCCCCCTGCTAGTACAGCTGCTTCAAGCACACACCAGAGGGCAGCTGCGGTTTTGGCATCTTCTTTCCCTGTGATGGGACCCGTATCAATCACAGAGATCCGGGATGTGTCTGGTTCTTAGGGTCACGGGAGAGCAACACATTTGGATGGGCTCCTTCCACTGAGGTTGGTGGGTGCCCTCACTGAGGCAGCAATGCTGCCCTCTTTGCACTCCCTGTGCTCCGTGGGGCTGGCTCATCATCCAGGCTTGGCAGCTCCACCTGGCAGCCAGAGCCGGCTGGAATTCTCTTTACTTTTCTAAGCAGAGAAGGTGCCCTCCCATGCCACCCACTGCTCGGGGCACCTCTTCTCAACAGAAGGAGCATAACACAAGAGGGAGATGACAATGGAAGAACTGAAGCATCTGGGAGTCAGACAATACATGACTGAAGATGGGTTGTATTTTTTTCTGAGTCGGCAGGAAATTGATGATTTTTTTAAAGATTTTTTTTTCAATAGTTGGTCTGGATGAGGAAACAGGGGAAGATAGATTACCAGGCAGATGTTGCATGATTTGCTGACAAAAAGAATGTTTTCTGATAGAACCCTAATTAAAAGTTTGGCAGCAAATTGCTTATTAGATGAGAAATGAGATGCTTCAGATGGGAGGCAAAACTCCTTGTCATACTTCTCTGAAGTGTCAAAATATGGATGAGTAACTGAGTATCTAACCTCTGTGTGGCTGATCACAGTTTGTTTCAGAGAGACAATATTTTCCTTGTCATGGAAAAACTCTTTCAAAGACTGTGTGCCACAGTCTAACTTTCTAACTGGTGGGACATACAGAGGATCTCCTTGTAGCACATGCCTTGAAATGACTCAGCTATGGAGGGAATCTCCTGGTTAAGAAGATGACATCGTGGCCATCTGCCACATGGGACTTGTGACAGCAACAGTGCTGTGTAATATTGTCACCTGGGTATGTCTTAATGCCCTCTCACCCAATGTGAGATGGCAGATTCCAATAGAATTGAGTAAAAAAGAAAAACAAAAAAAAATACGAGAAAGAAAGTGCATGAGAAAGGTTTTGAGGGGAATCACAGATCAGTTAAGAATAACTAAGCAAGGTATTGTTCTGTTAAATTATTGCAAAAGCCTGAAAGTTAAAACAGCTGAGTCAGGATGATTACAACAGCCAAATATTGCAAAACAATTAGTATGATAGATAAAATTCAAATGTATATATGAGATAACAAGACCAACCCTGCTTGGAGTTGCTGGCGCAGGGTATGAGAGCTTGGGGGATGATATGGGGTCCTGGACCCAGGGACAGGGGAGCCCTTGAGGGGTAGGCAGGGAGAGTCAGGTCATCAGTGTCCCCAGGGTCCAGGCAGGGATTTAAAGCTGGATGTGAGCACAGCAGAGACAGGAAAATGTAATTCTTGTACCTCTCCCTATCCGCACCCACATATATGCTTCGTCTCACGTGTGTAAAATATTTGCATGAGAAGCAGCAATGTCGTAATACTAAAGGCCATTTTGAGCCTGTCACAGGGAGACTTTAACCCATACAATTGGAAAACCAGATGAAGCTGTTGATCAGCCTCTCTTAGATGTCACTGAGCCAAACTGTACTTCTGCATTGGAGAGTTTGTCCTGCTGACTTGTCCTACAAATCTTTCTCTTCAGACCATTCATCATCCTTGCACTTTTTTGCCTGTATGCTTACTGGTTGTTGGCGTTTTTGGCAGTGATAGACACCTGCGTTCCACGGATTTGCTGTTACTATACAAGTTCAGTAAGTGTGAATGAGAGCTCCAGAAATGCCTTGCTGAGTTACCACTCTTCATCTGCAGCCTGGTGGAGGTGTCTTGCTCTCTACTCCTACCTGATGAACTTGTTTCCCAGTGAGTGGTGATCTAATGGAGAATTTCTTCTTATAACACATAATACACTACAATATTCATTAAACATTCATCTATGTTTTCAAAAAAGGCATGGGAAATTGCTTCCTGAAGGCTCTTCCACCCATCAGCTTGAGAAATGGTAAGATATATGGCTGGAAATTAAAGCTCAGCAAATGTAAGAAATCAACAAGCAACTTATCAAGACTTGTGGTGAGTTTATCACTGGTGGTTTTTTGGAGGTGAAGATTAGGGGTTTTTTTATTTTAAAAATGATATTTTACTTCAAAGAGAAATTGAAGCTGGACATGCACAACAGAGGCAAGACTGAGATGCCTTCTGGAACAAATGCAAGAAAAAAGAAATAGAGAAAGAGAAGTGGAAAGTGTTTTGACAGTACAAAAGTGAAAGTCAGTACTGTTAGCAAGAATTCAGTACTATTAGCAAGAATTTCTGGTATAAATGATGCTCATCAGTTAGAAATGAAGAAAATCTGACTGGATAAAGCCCTGGACAGCCTGGACTGCTCTAATAGGTCACATAGTACAAAGTAGACCCTAACTCAAATAGAAGGCCGGACAAAAGGTCTCCCAAGTCCCTTCCAGCCTGAATTATTCTCTGATTTGTACAATTCTACGATTCTATGAAAGAAAATACATTGATATTTGAGCTGGCTATGTGGTGTAAAGTGGGGGTGTGGATTCAAGCTCTTAAATTGCAGCATCTGCAATATACATGCCTCAATGTGAGCTGGATTGCTGAGGTCCTAAGGTACACAATGAAGATCAAGTTGTTACAGAAAATGGAGTCTGCAGAGGCTCATTTAAGGTTGAGATTAATAGCTGGCTAGGTGCTACTGACTGTAATATAGACACACAGGTACAGGCACATAAATTTTGGAGTCCAGTTCTGGAGCTGCATGCCATCAGTCAGGACTATGATATGGCCATGAAAAAGATAAATGCGCCCTCGAGTATGTTGCACAAAATGTGCTTTCTAGAGGTAAAGTCATGATGTTATTTCACTGTGTCTTGCTACCATTTCTCTTTTAATTGCAGTTTACCAAGATTATTGATATTCAAGATTCAAGACTATTGAAATATTCATATTCAATGCATATTCATATTGCACGTTCAAGATCATTGATTGAAGAGATAAAGGCTACTGAAATGATCAGTGGAATTTCAAAAAAGTCTTACTGTCTGCAAGGGATTGAGTTGTTATTAGACTTGTTTATTGTAGCAAACTGAGGACTATACTTTCTAAATACTTCAGGAGTTAAAACCACAAAGCATCGAGAGAACAGTGCTGACATGAAATGATTTAACCATCATTTGTTTGGGGACTAGACAAAACTTAATTACCAATCAATATTTTTATTAGTGTCAATCCAGCATAGGCATGCAAAAATCAATACAAACTCTGGTTAGGTAAAAAGTGATTAAGAGTTAAAATTTTTTGGTATTAATATAGAAAGACAAACAAAAATCTTGTTTGTAATTTGCTAATATTCTTACACTTACACCTTTCTTTCCCTGGAAAAGCAAGAAAATCAACAGATTTCAAAGGCATCATCCTGAGAAAAGCTCCACAGTGCCTTTAGTTACATCACTTAATGCCCCAGCTGCTAATAATTCCATATTCATTACATAAATATCAGAATATGTGTATCCTCTTCTAGCTATCAAATGTAATTTCCATATTTTTGGCATGCTCATGGGATAATTAGCCTACTAATGCCTTTAAAAATTCCTTTGTGCTATTATTTCTGACCTCATAAATATCTCTATACAAATTTACTATCAACCATCTTCCTCAGTTTCTGAACTCATTCCAGTACAACCAAATAATGCATTGCAGGTATTATTTTTTAAACCCTTTA
>WAAG01022476.1:0-10410 GCA_013390105.1 Tichodroma muraria
GTTTTACCAGTTTAGGAAGTGATATCTTTTATTGTTACCTTCTGTGCCATGTTAAGGGGTAGCAGAACTAAAACGTGTAGTTCTACTTAATTGTTTCCTAGTCAACAAAAGTGTTTTGTATTTGAGCATGACAGGATGAAGTGGAAATCTTAGAAAAAATGTTTATTAATAGGAGCGGTGGGAGCTGGTAGACTTAAAAACGAGATTGAGGATTGAATACCAGTTAGTTGCTTATATTTTCAGGGAAAATGCTGAATCTTAGAGATGTTAAGAGTAATAAAACTAAATTGCTTAGATCTATGAAGCCGTATGGATATAATTTTTTTTTGTTAGGTACTTAGTTACTTGAAAACTTGAACTTAGGTACTAAGTTACTTGAAAATAAAGTACAAAAGATTATGTGTTCAGATTATTTTTCACTGATCTCAAAGGAATGCAGTGATTTTGCCAGTAAGGAGCAGAGAAAACAGCTTAGAAAGGGCAATGTAATATTTCAGCGGATTTAGTTGGAACAGTTGGGGAAAGTTTAAATGGGAAGAATGTATTTATTCAAATGAGTTTTTGATCAGAATGCCAGGAGGTCTGCCTAGAGTATGAAAAAATCTTTCTTTTTGTAACATATAACTTATGTCTGTACTTAGAAGAGTTTCAGCAGATGTTGAATGTGCTCTATTTTGGAAGTATGGGGAAGCAGATTTGGTATGACTGCTGATGGTCTTTTGCCAAGGAAAGAATGAGAGACCAGGGGTTTGACCTTATGGTAAGTGGATCCATCCAACAGACTTGTTATCAGTGGGCCAGATAAAAAGCTCTTTTATATCTGAATTAGTGACCTGTCAAGCTAATTGTTTCATGGTGTGATGGCAACCAACAATTCACAAAGACTGTGTATATTCTTTTCTGGGGAATCTGAAAATGCCTCACAGTCTTAAATGAAGCTTTGCTATTCCTTCGTCAACAGATCTATGAGTAAATTCCTGACTCTGTGCCCTCTCAGAGTTCAGGCAATGTGACCAATGGGCCTGTTGATGTAATATTAAGAAACTGGAGCAATTCAAGCCTGAGATAGCCAAGCAGCAAGATACTGTATTAGCTGTCGTGCATTTCTCTCCAAGTACTGCAGCTCAGTGGTTTCCATAGCAGGTACCACTGTTACTTTTTTTGGAGGAGACTGCAGTAATTTCAAAGGCTTACACAACGTCAGACATCACATTGTGCACAGAGTTGTGCTCAAGCAGTTATTTGATAGATGAGCAGTCCTGTGTGGCACTCCATAGCTGCCTTTGGAGACATTCCTCAGGGAAGGAAGATTGCTTTCAAATCCAGCAGTTGCTCCACTTCCTTCAGTGTGCAACCAGTCTTGGAAAATGAATAAATAGAAAGCTTCTGCAGTAAATACTGTTCTGAACTCTAACTCCAGAGCTGTTTCAGGCAGGAATGGGGGAAGGGGAAAAATCAACTTTGCCTTGCTTTTTCTGAAAATTGGATTGTGTGCTTTAGAAGCAGCCCGTAATCCTAAGTAATGGCTAATGCTCCTCACTAATGAGTGCAGTGCTGTGAGCAGATCCCTTTATTGCCAAGAGTAGATGTTACTGGAAATTTGTGACAGAAAGCCTGTCTGAGCTCCAGCTGTTTTGCTGGGAACATGGTAGGTCTGATGATCTGTGCCTGAACATTGAGCAGGATTTGGGGGTATTGCTGGTGGCTGACCACAGGGTCTGGGCTCCAGGACCCCCCTGCAGCTGTCAGTGACATTCCTGTCAATTTTCCGTGCTGCTGCTTGAAATGGATCCGACAGGAATGTCTGCTACTACTCTGGTGTGTTTGCTTTTCAAGTCTATTTTCCAAGGTCTATCCTAGGAAAAAATGTAGGTACCTGCCAGCCAACCACTTCCTCTTCCCAGTAACTCAGGGTGGCTGGGGAAACACAGCACATCTGTGAGGGTAAAGCTGAAACACATTGCTACAGTTTTACTGTTTTTTCCTTCCCGTACCATTTCAAAAGCTGAAGGAATCAGTGTTTTTGTTTGCCTCCTCTTCATGCAGAATGTGATGAAGTGATCTCTGCTTTCAGGAAGAGTTACCCTATCCTTGTTCTCAGTTGCTTGGATCCTGGAGCTGAAAGAAGTCTAGATTGGCAGCAGGACATGTGTAGTTAGTCCAGTTGTTCGCAGGGACTACTAGGTGTTGTGTACCAGCAGGAGATGAAGGGTCCCTGCTTTCCTTTTCATCCACACATACTGGTTGGGATGGTTGGGAGAAAGAATCCTGTTCTGACTGGCAAGGAAGAGAGTTGACAAGAGGAGTATTTGCTCTTCATCCCAAATGCACTGAAGTGACCACAAAACCAAATCCTGAGCAGTGGCTGTAGTACTTCAGGCAGTCCAGCTTCCCTATCTGTATGGGCTCCCACTTGTTCTACCTGTTTTCCATCACCATTCTGAGCAGGTCACTCTCCCTTGCTGGTCATCCGAAGGGTTGCTTAAAGTGTTTTTTAATTCCTGTCAGTGTTTTCTGTGTGCTTGGCTCAATCAGAAGTGAGCTGTGCTGTCATAGAAATTAGTCACAGGACCATCCAGTCCCTTTTCATCCAAATCTTTGTATGATTCTGTCTGGTAAATTCACTACAGTAGTATTGGGCAAAACCATAAATGCCTCAAGTTAAAAGGTGCATCCTGCTTCTGTTGTGTGGCTTAAAAGATCTTGCTTGTGGAAAGCTATTGCATCTACACATTTTAATTTCAGAATTCTCGTTTTTTGCTGCAGGCAAGCAAAATACACTGCTCTTTTGCTGCCCTTTCTTTGCTCTGTAGTCAATGAGGGGTTTCACCTAAAGACGTGCTATCTCTGATGTGCCACTTAGCTATGCTGTGCATAGTTGGCATGGTGATCTGCTCCTTTCACCTCCTAGGTAGTATTGAGGGGGGAGCCCTGATTTCCTTTCCAAGACTCCCACTTGAAAAGTGGCTGCTGTTCTTCATTGCAAGTGGATACATAATGTGCTATCAGCTGTTATCCATGGTCTCCCCATGCATTATTGTTGGCTCATTCTCTTCCTCAGGGGCCGCTAAAATTTTTTGTGACCTGAATCTTGCCATGAAAGTGTACAAAAGAAATTCAGAATTTGCAGGCTTCCACTCTGTAAAGACTAAATTTGTGTTAATGCATACTATAAATATACTCTAAGCAAAGGCTTTCAAATGCAAACATCAGAGAAAATTTGTTTGATTTCAGCTATGGCACTACGTAAGTTCTCCATTTGTTTCTCCAGTTTTGCACATACAAATGCTTCACAGAGGGAAAATTATTACTGAGGTTTCCCAAAATTATGTATCTGTGAGATTCTGCCTTGCAGCATACATAATGAGGAAGGGAAAAAAATTGCTTCTATTTGACAGTATTTTGTTGGTTTGATGCAGTGTAAAGAAAAGGCTTGAGGTCATTTCCTTTTGGAAGAGTGATATCTGTATTTATAATAGTGCTATTACTATGCCAATTTGATTCTGATCACCCGTCCTCATTATTTGCTGTGCAGAAAAGAAATCAGATGCAATCATTTTGTTAAAAAGCCAAAAGCAGAGTAAGAAAATTTTAAGGCAGTATAAATGCCCCACTCTCCCTAAACCAGCAGGACAATACAACCCTGTGCATTTTTACTTACAGTGCTTGGTACTGCACAGCATTGCATTTGTCCCACATTACTTCGATGTTACTGTTTGCCATGTTGGAAGAGGACGGTGATGTTGAGATGTGATAGTGTGAGTGTGTGGCTGTAACACTGAAATCAGAATGGTGATTCACTAGAATTCCTGAATAGTAATTGGTAACTGATGCTGATGAAGGCACGTTATGTTGGATAGTATTTCTGTATCTGTGCTAATCTGTTCATAGCCCTCTCTGAAACTCACACCACTACATTGTGGCCAACATCTTCCTTTTTAATTTCCACATTAGCTGGCATAAATTTTTTCTCTACTTCTTAAATATGCATGGATATGCATATTTTAACATTTTATATTATTAATGCAAGTATTAATGTATTTGGCTGAGAGACTTGGACTGTTAAGTTAAAACTCAGCTTTCTTTCCATATTCAGTAATTTGTATTTACATATTTTAGAAAGAAAAGTTGGCCTAGAAGCATCTTCTGATCTTGAAGTAAGAGTAGAGTGACTTCAAAAGAAAAATGCTTCTGAAAGGAAATCCATGCTTATCTATTATTAATATCAGGTTGAACTACTTTTAGTATTTAGAGAATACAGCCTGTAAGGGTGGGATTTTGGGGCTGAGCTAAGCTGGTTTTAGGACTAGCTGACCTCAAGGGGGTTGCTGTCCCCTGTACCTTTGTGCTGCCAAGGTTTTCTGTTGTGCCTGTTTTGTTGTCCTGGGCAATTCTGTGGTCTCTTGGTGAAACCATTTGTCCTGCTAAATTGGGAAAAAAAACCGACTCAGGAAAAACAGGGTCCAGGCATCGAATGGCAAAACAGTGCAGGAACATAGAGGAGCAGGTACCAACTCATTACCTGTGGAATCTTGCTCAGACCTTGTCCCTGTGTGTTTTTTCTTCTTTCTCTGCAAGTGATGCTCCTTCTTGTGATTGAAAGTGGTTCTTTTATTTAGTTGCTGCAAAACACTTGGTTTCCTAATGGAACTACATAAAAACATTGAAATAAGACACACTATTGAATTAAACGAGGTAAGTATAATGTAATCATGACATTCAATACTGCCTGCTCATGAACATAAAGGGTGCCAGTAAAAAGAAATACTTATTAAACTTAAACACACCCTGCTTTCTAATGGCCAGTATCTGTGTCAGAGGCCTAATTAGGAGCTAAGAAGCAAGGGAGGTGCTTCTCCCGATTCTGTGGGTTTATCTGGATAGGAAGGTGAAGATCTGGAAGTTGCTGTGAAGCACCTTTTTGTGCTTTGGTGCCGTTAAGAAGGGCAGCTCGTCGCTCCCAGGCAGGATTAGCAGCTCATGCGAGAGCTCCGGGAAGCCTTTACACTCCCTGTTCCCCCGCCCGGCTGTTGGTGCTCGCGTTCTCTGCGCACGGTTTGTAAAGACGCAGCTGCTGTTGCTGCTGACTCCTCTTCCTTTTGTACTCCATAGCCAGAAACATTTGCAGGTACCATGGCAGGGCATGTCACTTGTGATATCTGAAATAAGATGGGTTTTGGGAGGCAGGTAAAATTTTCCTTCCCTCCAAATCAGTGTTATCTGGACCCCGGTTTTGCACAATTTTGCAGCTGCCTACTTTCTGCTTGACTAGAGAGACTAACACATTAACAAATTATGTAGGGCTATTTCTGGCCAGAACAAAAACATAATCTTGCCTTATTTGAAGTAATTCTTATGGGTTATAAGAAATACTGTCTGTTTTTTACAAGAGATGATTTCACACTTGATGGTACTGTCACCCTGCTGGATCTTTTCTATATAGAACAAAAATGTATTTCATATTTCCAATGTTTTGTGCTTTTGTCTGTTTTAAAAAAACCAACACAAATGTGTACCACTGATATAATAAACCTGATTTGCAACAGAAGTAAAAGGAAAAAATCCCGAAGGTGTAGCTGGTCAGAGGGAAACTATTTCCTCTAAATTCCTGAAAATGTATTTTTATGTGGTAACAGTATTAATATTTTTAGGGTCCCCTCCCTCCTATTATTAGAAGCACAAAATGATAGTATCTGTACTGTAACTTTACTGCAGAGTATGTCCTTATCATAGAGAAAAAAATGTTTTTAGGAACACCTTGTAATGGTGTGATTTCCAGCAGCTAAAGAATGAGAATGGTGGATGTGCGTTGGAGGTTCTCTTCTGGGTTTGGCCACTAATGTGATTTCTGGCCACAGAGTCCCTTGTGATTGAAAACTCAACTCTGCAAGCTATGGATTCTGTCCTAGATTCCTCATACCACCAACTGATTTTTTTTGTGTGTGAAAGGATTTTGTGTACGAGATTATTTCCCCCCTTAAGGGAAGTGTCATTGCTCCTATGCTGGAATGTGCTCAGCAGTGATGAAATAGCAGGTTCACATAGTAAGGTAGTTAAGGAAACAGCCAAATCCATCTGGTTTTACTGATGGAATTTAATGTAGATACAGTTTTCTTCTGCACTGTGAAGTGAATCTATTCAGGATGTCCTCCTACGAAAACTTCTATGGAATTTTTAATAGCCACAAGTGGTTGGAGCATTGTTTATATGTCTTGTCTGAAAGCTGGGAAACGTTCCTGTAATCAAGTTTTTTAAAAAAGGGAGCATGTAGGGGGAGAGGAAGAGAGAAAAGCCTGAGAATATCTGTTGAGGCAAATGTTCTGAGACAATCAGATTTGTTCTCAGCGAGAATGTATATTATTTTAAAGGCGAGAAGAAACATGTCTACCCATTTTGTGTAGGAAAGGTTTGTTTGGTTTTAAGCCTTGCATTGTATAAGTATCTTTACACTTGCAAGATGTTTCAGCTGCAGCAAAATTCCATCTAATTGTTCTTTGCTTGGAATGCAAATACTGAAGACCACTAATTTGGGACTGACACAGAAGAAGGAAAATATTTATGAAACCCAGAAGTTAGCTGAGCAATGGGAGTCAGGGTGTTGTATTGCTTCCTAAGTGGGGTTACAGAATTAGTGTTTTGTCTGTGTTAGATATTGTTAGATGCTTGCTTTCTGCTGGTTGTGGATATTTTACTGTGTCCTCTTGAGAGACTGAACTCTGAAGTCAGTTGAAGGGGTCAAGTGAGATTGCTTTAGACTTTGGCTGGTACCTGGCAATCGAAAGGCTAATGAGTGAAGTTAAACACAGAAGTTCTGTTTCTTACAATACCATAGGAGAGCTGGAAAAGATTTAAATTTTACCACTGAAAAAGAGGAAGGTATCATGATTATGGACTTGAAAAGTACTAGATTTCTATTTCCTGTTACAGGATTTGCTCCTAGTTTTCACTAACCTGTGGGAAGTTTCTTTGCAAGCTGATCTGTTGCAGTTCTTTCTCAATCCCTAAAAATGTTGGGTTTTTTGGTACTTGCTAGCTCAAAAATACTTCATATTGAGAGTTGTGGATGTGCTTTTCTTTGGATATTGTACTTGGGTTGTTCCATAGTAAAGAATTATTTAACCAGGTGACATCAAAACTGGTGCACAATACACTGATTTCTGTGATGAGGTGCAGTTTGTTTGTTTTCCCTAACATGGTATAGTAAATAGCACTGTATTGAAAGTGTGTTCCTTTAAGTGTTGCATTACAGGATATTCATTTAAGTACATACAGTTCAATGACAGGAATTGAATTCTGTAGACCAAGTTGGAATATATTGAATATTTTTCTATTTTTTTTTTCTGTTGGTAGTAGGACTAGTATTGCAACGTATATGGTGTTGAGTGTTTCTTTCTGTTTGGCCAAGAATATAATTTGTATTTTCAATAACTGTGTTCCTCATAAATAAAATATCAGTAGTATATTGACTTTCTATTTAGTAGTACCTGAAGCTCTGAGGTTCTAGAAAAAGGAAATGCTCTCCCTGTAAGCTGAAAGATTTCACAGAAATGACTTACATTAGAACATTGTCCTTATTTAAAGATTAGAAGATAGCATGAAAGAATGCTGCAGCTGTAGCTTGTTCACTGTACTGAAATGCTTTTGTTCTTTTTTAGTATTTAAATGTTCATGCTAACTCCTCCCATCCTGTCTACTTTGTGTTTAGATTGGTGAAAGAAAAAAAAAACAAACCAGAAGTGACTCAGAGAAGACAGCTAGAAAATTTGTTTTACAGAACAAATACATGGTATGTGTTCCATGAGTTGTTCTGTGTGGAGGGTTATGTGAACACAGGGTTGAAAAAGAAGTGCTTGCTGGAGGCAAAAGGGTGGCCTTGGGAGGGGTCTTGCTGGAGCAGATCATCTCTTACATGTTCCTGCTATGTTTGCTTGGGACTGTAAAGATGTTTTAATCCACCATTGTGTGTTGTCCTCCTATGTTAATATTTCAGAAGTGTTGATGGAAATACAGAAATACTGTTAGGCTCTGTTTTAAGGCACGGAATTGAAACAGCAGGGACAGTAGCCATAAAGTCACACGGCCTCCTGGGGCAGACACCTTCCAGGCTGTAATGCCGCACCAAGTCTCTTCAGAAACTGTTTTTGGTGCATTGATTTTCCCACTGATACATTTTCTACAGCATAAAGAGCAGCACTGGAGAAGGGAGGCAGTGATAGACAACCACTAGAAGGATGATAATGAGGCAGACATCTTCAGTGTCACATGGAGGTCAATTCATGTGACTATAGGACAGTGGACTTGGGAGTGATCCTGGCGAGGCAATCATCCCTTCTCTGTGCTGGTGGAGTGAGGGGAAGGAAAATACTGTCTATACCAAGAGTTCCTAGAAGTTGAGCTCTGTAACTCCCATTCAGTTATATCCTGACTCTTCTATTCTTGTCAAAAGATACTGAAATATTTTGGCTTTGATATTTAAATATCGTTATTTAAAGATGTTGCTTTAAGGTCCAGTTTTACCTTCGTGCTCTCCAAGTGCAAAATCATCTTCTCTAGCAGACTGCTTGTCTTGTATCTGGCAGATAAATACTTGATGTTATTTCCTAATGGAAAATGTAGTCTGACTCCATTTAGTTTTTTTCCTTTCTGTCTAGCAGCATCATTAATTATACTGTGAGGCTTGTCTCTACTGTGGCTGTGATCAGAGGAGAGAAAAATACAGAAGACAGTATTTGGGTGCTGTATGAAAACACAGAGGTGTTTGATTTCTCTTTTTTTGTGAGTTGCTTGAGCATAGAAAACTGTTACAATTTGTGTTGATTCCAGAAAAGTAATTTCACTCGTTCCAGATATTCCAAACCTGTCTCAAGAAGCCTTCACTGCGTAGTAGGGTAAGGGAGAAGAAACTGCAGTACCACCCAATGGTGTGCAGATTTGGGAAGGGTTCATGGTAGTGGCTAGTTAGGAGGTCTTGTAACTCAGCTTGAAGAAAATGCAACACCATATATGAATTCTAAATATTTATTGCTTCAAGATGATTTTCTGTTTGAGGTTTGATTAGTATTTTCAGTTGCCAGCAAAAGGTGAGAGTTACCAAAATGTCTTGCTGCAGCAAAGTGTTAAAAATATAGCATCTCTTACTAATACTGCTAGTGTAAAGCTGCAGTGTAATTTCCTCTACAATACTACAGAAACGCTTTAAGGATATCAGAATGTGCTTCCTAACTAAGAGAGTGATTATATATGTTTTGCCTTTTTTATAATCAACATTGGGCAGCAGTATTAATTTTGTCAGTGCGCAGTTAACTAGTTGGAATATTTGTGGTGTGTTTATGTACATGGTGTGTGTATAGTCATTAATTCTCTGTGGTTTAGGATCGTGGAATAAACACATAAGACAAATACGTGATGTAGGGATGTGTATTTATAAGATTTGATGTGAAAAGAATCCTACCGCTGTTTGCATGCAAAAAATTTTTACGAGTGGGTGGCTTTCTGATGAGATGAAGAGAATAAGCAGGTAAACATTATTGAAGTCTGGTATTTGTTCAACAGAAGACTGTAATTTCCTAAACTGAAAGTAATTTAATCATGTTTGTATCTGGAGTAGTTAAATGAAATCATTTGCCATAATTACTTCATGTCTAACAAGGTCTGTCGCCATTTGGATTTTGTTACGATCCTAAAAGGAAAGGAGCTTAACCACTGGATGTTGAAATAATCAATATATTTCATTATTAGGATTCGAACAGAAGCTCTGTTCCAAATGTATGTTTAAAACTCTCCTCTCAAGCTGAACTTCTCTTTGTAATCCTGTTGCTGCAGTCTGTTATATGTGTAAAGGACATAAAGCAGTGTCATTTGACCATCCCAAATGACTACATTTGTTGTCTGTTGCTCTTACATACCTTATTAATTATTTTTATTGTTCCATTTTACTGAGCTGGAAGGAAAAGCTGTTCTATAATTAAGGAGCTATTTCCAAGAAAGTGGGTAGCATTAGAATTGTTATTATGGAATTGTTGCACAGGAGGTGAATATTTGTAGTTGGTATCTAGTGCTGTACAAATGAGCAGAAGTAATCTCTGTCCAAAGAAGTTTCTTGCTGGGGAACATCTGATTGTTCAAGAAAAACAGTGGTTTTATGCTGATGATTTTTGGCGTTTGCTGGTTGTCACAGTCGCAGGGCAAGGGTAAGATGAGTGACAGACACACATTTGCATCCTCAGTAGCAACTGATTTTTATCAGCAGGGTCATATATTTGATATAACATTGCCAAAGAGAGACCTAAAATTGACTTGAATACTACAGACTCACCTAAATGATGTTATGCAAAGCCCCCGTTTGTGTTAGATAACTGATTCTGCTGCTGAATTTTGGTATGTTACTGATATAATAGAACAGCTTTTCCT
>WAAG01022482.1:1581-17735 GCA_013390105.1 Tichodroma muraria
TGTCCAAAAGAATGACAATGTGTGGAAAACAGCTTTTGGGGAGACTGGGCAAAGAATACAGAGGTGATGTCTTTGTGGCTCAGCAGTTTGTGTGGGAAAGAGGTCTGGTGGCCTATAGTTTTGTTAATCTTAATTTGATAAATACAGTGTCAGGAAGGTGGAGGTTGATCAGATGAAGAATAAAATGCAGAACACTTACTAGGGAGGATAATACCCCTCTGGCGGGGGGGAATGATTTGCCTCGGGGCATTGTGGAATCTGCATCATTTTGAGCCCGTTAGCACTGCTGTCTCTAAATTCTGTTTCAGTTATACTGTATTTTTAGAAAGCTATTTGAAGCTTTTCTTGATCAGCATGGTGGAAGGCTGGACCAGATGTTCTTAATATTATTTTTTGAGCCATAAAACCTTTTTCTTCCCCAACAAACCCAGCTTTGTTTTCTTGCTTTCAAAGTTAATGACAGCCCACAAATTCACGGAATTTCTTCAAGCTTTACTAACACTACATTCCTCCTAAGCGTGAGGAGTAGTTGAGCTTAACTTGGGATATCTCACCAGGGATGTCATCCTTCACATATGCTGGATAGCAATGTTTAAATTATCTTGAGTTATAAATCAGCTTAAAAGGACCATAAAGCTGGTGAGTTGGTCTCTCAATAGCAGTGAAAGATCAAAACATCCCTGAGAAAAACAGGACAATCTCTCCCTGCCATACCCTTGCACCAAACCTTTGTTTCAAATTTCAGAGATCTACATCACCTTAGCAAAGCAAAGAACTTTAATGTAGGATAGATCATTTCTTCTCAGCCTCTGGTTTGGAAGTAACTGAGCTGTTGCAGGAGAGGAGATTGTGAATAGCAAATGTTAGAAGAAACAAGGCAAACCCTTGTAATATTTTCTAGTATTGCCAAACTGAAGTACTACTACATTAGGAATTCCCAAAACTACAGATGTATGTGAAAATAAGAAATATTGGGCAACTATGAGTGTAGATAATGCTACCAGCTCTGTGAATAGTCATCATCTTATTGTTGAAAAGAATTATGGTTTTTTTGCATGTGTATTTAAGGTGATTCAGCCTGGCCAGGGTTGAATGTTTGTCTTGAACGCCTCTGCTGACACAGGAGCTTTGCAGTTCTCAGCTATGACAGATATTTGCAATGTGCTGGCTCCCATTTATAAATTACTCCATCCACAAATTAGTATTAAATTTAGGGATTTAGTAAATCATGAAGCATCTGTATGGGAGAAACCATCTATTAGTCATTGCTTTTAGTTTATTTGATGTGAGGTTCTTCTGACCTGACTATTATTAAAATGCATAAGGAAATTGTATTGCTTTCAAAAATTGACTTGAATTGGTTACAAGTGTCCTTTGTTGGCAGGACCACAGTTCTTTTTGAGTTGTTTTTTGGATGTAGTAAGGGACTTTAAGATCCAGGAAATCTGTCATATCCAATAAATCAATTTTGTTACTTGTTTTTGGTTCTTTCGGTTGCTGAGCATTCCTACAGGGGCATAGGAGAAAGTCTGTAAAAGAAATAGAGGCATTCAGAAGAATTAGTGAATTAAGTAGATCTGTGTTGTCCTTTCTTTGAAACAAAGAGGCATTTCTGGGGGGAGGAGGGGATGTGTTATGTGCAGACTATATACACTCAGCTTGTTTTCCTTTGCCTGAGACTACTGCCTAAGCTTTTCTTGTTCTGCCTGACAATACTTCTTTCACTTGATTCTTTCCAATTCATTGTGCTCTGATTTGGCTCATGGAAGTGCCAGTGGGTGGGTGTTGTATCCTGTTGCTTAGTCCAGATTGCAAGGATTTAGGTACCTGGCTTGTGTTGAAATACAAAGGAATTTTTGCATCTCTGCATATCTGACAGTCCTAGGCACATCAGTGACATAATGTGGAAAGGCTGTATATTAACCACACATACCTGCTTGCAGTTCTGTTTCTTTCTCAGTTTTCCACCCCATCAGCAAAAATAACAAGTCTTTGTTATCCTACTCTCTTTTATCGTCAATTAGGAAGAATGTATATGAACATTGGCTGTACTTGATGGGTGTTCAAAGGCTTGAAGTATTTTTCAGCCTGATTTGTACATAGATCTGTAGAAGTGCTTTATTGAGACCTTTGTTCATGGAAAGCTATGGAAGCCTAAGCAGCAGAGCTTGTTTCCAGTGTGTGTTGCAGTGCTTCAAATATCTAAGTACAACTATGCTGCAGATGCTTATTGAGCTAGGAGTGTGTTGTAGCTTTGATTGAAAAGGTAAAGATTTTTTTAGAATTTCCAGTTTCTGCTGAATGGAGAGTGAGGAATTTTATGAAACATGAAGGATCACACTTAAGAGAATGAATAGCCTTGATCTTCAAAGTTCCTCTTTCTACATCTTTCCTTTTCCTTCCATTTAAACTTCCTCTTTGGACATAATCGGGAAGTTGCTCTTTAATCAGATAATGAGAAAAATAACAGCAGGGTATAATCTATGTAATTATTTTTCAGAGCAAATGTTCATTTAAGATCTGACATTTGGGTTCTTTTTATTTTCCATTGTGTGTGGTTTAGTAGTAAACAAAACTTTCTTAAAGAAAGAGAAAAGAGTAAAGAGAACTTAGAGTAGGCCTGCTTTACTTCAACACAGAAATGCTTTCTTCTGTATCAAGTAAGAGTAAACAAATAGTTTTAGATTGATTAACAATATGCTATTGAATTTGAAGTTAAAATATTAAAAAAATAAAATATGCTGTTAAAATATGCTATTAGAATATGAAGTTTCTTAATTTTGGTTCATACCAATAATACAATCTAATAGCTTTTCACTGTGGTATTTCATTTAGAAATGTTAGGTTTATTGTTCAAATTCTAACTTCAATGTGTGTGTTCGTTTATTAACAAAGTCCTTATGAAAGTAAATATCTACAGAAGATTATGTAAAAACTGTAACACTTCATGGTTTTCTGCATCTATGAAAGGAGAAAAGATTCCATATGCTGTCTAGAGAGAAACACTCATGATTTTTTATAACAGTAACACTTCTGAGTTGTATGGGGGTTTTTTCCTTTCTTATAGCTATTGTTATGTCTGACTGATGAGAATTTATTGATGATAATTCCCCTGTCATCAGCAGTCACTTAAACTTGAATAAATGTCTGTAGAGGCAGGCTTGATATGACACAGCAAATCACTCCGTGTGGAGTGTCTGAGCAGACCGTGATTCCAGCAAGCCAAGCCAACCTTCCTGCTCCTGCCTGAGCTTCCCACCAGACAGATCCGAAATCTGGCAGGCAAAGGGCATTAATGGGCTCCGTGGGCCTGTGCGAGTGTTCCCTGGCTGCTGTGAGCACAGGCATCGCTGTGTTTGCAGGGGTTAATAGATGGAATCTGATGCAATCCCTCCCACTTTTCCGAGCAGTTTTCATTAGACAAGTGCTCCATAGCAACAGTGAGATCACTGGAGACAGTATTTCATTGATTTCTGCCTCCCGCCCCCTTCCATTTTTGAGCCATTCTTATCACTGGAGTGCAGTTGGTGGAAAGACAGGGGGGTTTATGCAGAACACTTATGTGGGCTTCTGTCTTGTAAATAATTTGAAAAGCAGAAATCCCTCACATCTTTTGTGTTTAATGTTTCACTATGTATTTAAAGAGAGATTCAGGCTTAGGGGGCTGGATAACTGTACCTGCTGTAGCTGATGTTCTTAAGTATTCTTGCATTGTTTGCTGGTCTTCCAGGGAAAAGAATAATGTAGAGCAAGACCTGAAGGAGAAAGAAGATGCCATCAAGCAGAGGACAAGTGAGGTCCAGGTAAATAAAACACCAAATTATTGTTCAGACACCTGATATTGCACCATGTGCTGTTTTAATGACAGTGGAATTACTGAGTCTTTAGATCACGTCACTTATCCAGTAAAGATAAAAGAAATTGGTGGCTAAGAAAAAGAATGTACTTTGAAGTATATTTTCTATATGATTTTGGGGTTGTGTAGGTGTGTGTATTTATATAAATGTGCAAGCTGCTATAGGATATATAGCATGCATGGAGTTTTAAATGAAAAATTTTACAAAAAAATAGATATATCGTTCTTTTTTTTTTTTTAAGCAGGACTATCTACTGTGTAATTAAAACTAAAGAGGACACTAACACTGTTAATTAATTAATAAACTTAAGTGGCTGAATTAAAAGGGCTTGTGTATAGGGCTGCTTCTTAAGAAGCACAGTAATTACCAGCTTGGGAGAAATGTTGCCTCAAGTTAATTTTGCCTAATATAAATGAATTTTAAAAAGAATCTGTTGATTTTTATTTGAAAGGATGATATTGAATTTCTTGAATATCTGAAAATTTAAATTTACAAGTGTTTTGCAGACGTCAAAAATTATGCAGTCAGCATCAGTGTTTAGAGTGCTGACAGACTAGCCAAGCTCTGAATTAAATATTGCAAAGCAATATTTCAAATAAATTTTCAGCTGCTGTTTTAAAAAAATAATCTTCGGTGTCATATCTGATCGCTTATGTTTATTTCTATATTTATTTTAAGAATCTCTCATTTTCCATAATCTTCACTTAAGAGCAAATAATGCAAGATTTCGGCATTTCAATTTCGGTTGGGCTGAAAAGGAGCTAATGTGTTCCAAGAGTTTTGAATTTTGTGCAGGGTTATTTAATATCCTTGGAGCCTGGATGATAATTAATAGTGTGACCTTTGAGGAGATAATCAGATGCTGGCCTGTTGGTCATGCTGGCAGCAGCTCCAGCAGCTGCAGGAATGCGTGTGGAAGTTGCCCATGCCTGTGCTCGACGGTCATTCCCCTCCCCACCCTGCAGATTCCCTTTCCCACGGTTCACAGCATTCTCAGGGGTGTTCCTGGCTTTGCACACAAGATTATTTTGTTGGTGTCTTCTGGAATCTGTGTTTGCTCGTGTGAGGGTTGAGTTCTCTGGTGCCTTTGCACAAAGGGTTTGTGAGCTTGGTAAAAAACCTTGGATGTTTCAGTGTCACCCATTGTGTTTGATAGGCAGTAGCATCGCAGAATCCTCTGAGTCTCTGTATCCTGAGCAGTGGTGTTGGGAGCAGCTGTCTCAGGTCTTTAACCTGTTAGTGGTCACACAAGCCGTTTGTTAAATGTAGTCACAGAGTTCTGTCAGTCTGCAGAGAAGGAACAATCTATTATTGGCTTGTCAGAAAAACGAGAAACCTCCAGGATCAAACAGGAAATGGCTGCAGTGTTATTTAATCTGGTGGCCCTTTACCTTTTCTTATTTCTGACTGGTGGAGGACCTGCATGTTTCAACAAACTTTCTGGAACTTCAGAGAATAATGTGACAGACTAAGGATATCTTTGCCTCATGCTTTTTTCTTCTGGTTTTTATTCTAATGAGGACATTTCTAAAGATGGTCTCCAAAACCAGTTTGCTCTAACCTGCCTCCTTGCTTCAAACTAGTTTTGTGGCATGACGCTTCAGGGTTTCTGATACCAGAATTCCTTACACAGACCTATTTATAATCTCAATTATAGCCATGGTCAGTGATCAATCAAACTGATTTGTATAGGAGGAGGGAAAGAATGACAGTTTTTTCTTCTATAAAATAATTTCAATACTATGTAATAGGTTCTAAAAAGCAAAGGCAGAAAAAGAGTTGTAAGGAAGATATAGCATATTGATGGGGTTTAATGTGCCTTTTAAAATATCAGCTCTTTAGTAGCAGAGACTAAGGGGTGTTTCCTCAAAGTTATATGCATTGAGTAACCCTCAGAATTGGATTTTATTTTTCTCTGTTGCAGAAAAATATAAAAAAATTTCATAAAAAGATTGGATTTTATTTTTTTCTATTGATGCAGTGCATCAATGCTATTAGAAAGTCAGTGAAGTTTTACTTTTCTGTCCACTTGCAGGTTTAACATTTTCTAGCATGTGAATTATCTCGGGAAAGACAGACTGGCAAGCTATTAAATCCATTGTCCATGGAAATATGGCTTCCTAAACTTTCCTTATCCTACACTATATTGGCATAAAGAGTTAAAGTGATCATAAATTTAATACAAGGATTACTATTACCATCAGAATGCCAGTTTGTAACACTTCGAGTATCTTAGTGGTTTCTGTTTAGATCTCATTCAGTGCTTGAACATTAAGACGCTGCTTCTATGCTGAAGGGTGTTCTTTGAAATTAAAGCTTAATTAGAGCCTGGTTTACTTCATGAAGAGGAATCTTTGAATATTATAGTTTTGTGTGTTGTATCCACTCCAGCATTTAATTCTGGAGAGGCTAGGTGTATCTGTGAACAAAAACCACAACAGGTTTTGGGTTTGGTTGGGGTTTTTTTTTCCTTCTTTTCTCTTCTGGCAGCCATCAGGCTTAGTTAGGTCTCTTCAGTGCTTCTCTACTGCTGCGCCTAGGACAGACAAAAGTGGAGGTGATCTATATTTAGCATATGTGGATGTGAAATCTTGCTTCCTTTAGGAAAAAGGAGGCTGAAGTCTCTTTAAGCTGTTACTTTTTTCCTCCACTGCTTGTGTTAAGTGTCAGCTGATGCTTGCTTTTCAAAGCCGTGTGAAAATGAATGGATCAAGAGTGTCCCAATTATCCAAGTCAGTAGCTGCTCTAAGAGCTTTTTGTGTGCACGCTGGTTTTTCTCTCATGGGTTAGATATAACCAGTATTTTTCCTAGTCTGACTGCTGTATACTGACATACCCTTCACTGAAATTCCAATTTGATTTGGGGAGTTTTCGTGGGGAGTTTTTTATGTTTTGGTTTGGGAGATTCTTTGCGTGGTTTTGTGGTTGATTTTTAATGTAAAAGCATCTGTGATGTATCTTTGGGTAGCCCTCCAGTTGTCTTGAGGTTACCGAATTCCCCAGTGTCTGACTGCTGCACCATATGCCTTTCTATTCCTGTCTGGCTTTTTGTCCTCCTTATGTGGAGGTGTTAGCACACAACACATGGATGAACTGTCTCCCTCACCAAAAAGAACCCAAACAAAACACCCCTAGAAAGGGAGAGCAGGTTTGTAGCTTAGAGCAGCAGACAAATGTGTGGGTACGGTCTAATCAGAATTTCACGTCTGCTTGTTTTCTTGGCCTCCTTAATTTTTTTTGCTCTCTGTTCATTTTTACTGTTGTTGATTCTTCCTGAAATTGCTGTATTTTCTCAGAAAGGCTGCAATCTTCTCTTTTCATCTAATACTTTTCCTTTTGTATTAATCTTTTTTGATCTCTCTGTATTATCTCTTCCTCTTGACTTTGACGATTCTTTCTTCTTCCTAATTTCTTTCCTTGACTTGTTTTCCAGTGTTATCTCTGCAGCTTGTTGAAATAAACCATTCCTCTTTGCTCAGAAATGAACTAATTATTTTACAATGCTACTTAATGTACTTAAAACACAAGACATGCATTTGCTGCTCTTTCATAAATCAAAAGATTCCATATTGTTGTGTATGTAATGTGCATTTCTTACCTGTACTGGTACACAGAAAATAAGTTTTTGTGTGGCTGATCCTTGCAAAATTGGAGGCAGGAATGCCCTAGGAGGCAGTGCATTTGGGTTACTGGTCTTTCACCATGCTCCAAAAAACAGTTCCTATTTTTGGCCATGGGTTTTTGAAGGGGAAAGGAGCAGAATAAAGGATTTCTGTTATCACAAAATTCCTTGAATCGTTTGGGTTGGAAGGGGCCTCAAAGCTACATCATTCCAACCCCCTGCCATGGGCAGGGACACCTTCCACTATCCCAGGTTGCTCCAAGCCCCATCCAACCTGTCCTTGGACACTTCCAGGGATGGGGCAGCCACAGCTTCTCTGGGCAGCCTGTGCCAGGACCTCACTGCCTTCACAGCGAAGGATTTCTTACTAATATCCCTCTAAACCTGACCTCTGTCAGTGTGAAGCCATTCCCCTGTGTCCTGTAACTCCATGTCCTGACAAAAAGCCCATTTCCCACTTTCTTGCGGGCCCCTTTTGGTTCCTGGAAGGGACTTTAAGGTCTCCTTGGAGCCTTCACTTCTCCAGGGTGAACCACCCCAGATCTCTCAGCCTGTCTCGACAGCAGAGGTGCTCCTGTCCTCTGACCATCTTCATGGACTCCTCTGGACTCACTCCAACAGGTCCGTGTTCTTAATGAGAAACTCAGTAAAACATAGTGCTAAAGTACAGGACAGAGACACTGTAGCAGCCTGAATAAAGACAACTTCAAAATCCAAAATGAAAACCTGACCTCTCTGAGGAAAACAGTTCATCTGTGTGTTCGTGTATGATCTCAATACTTCAGTGAGATTTGTTTTACTGAAGAAAAGCAAAGGCAAACAACCTGATTGTTTTTGTGTCATTGAATTAGAATCTGAGAGTACTTGCTTGTCTGGTATCCATGCAGGCTTCTAGAGTATAATTTGTTGATACTTTGAAATCTGGGTTAGCACTGCAGTTCGTACTGCGGAATTCAGTGGTTGGGGGGAGAGAGGGAACAAATGTCAAGCTGATGTGTTTTATTTCAGGATCTCCAGGATGAAGTAAAGCGGGAGAGCAGTAATCTGCAGAAGCTGCAAGCTCAGAAACAGGAAGCGCAGGAAACCCTTAATGATCTTGATGAGCAGAAGGCCAAGTTGGAAGAGCAACTTAATGACATCAGGCAGAAGTGTGCAGAGGAGGCCCATTTGGTAAGGTCTGGTGGCCAGTGCCCTTGGGAAGAGTAAATGCTTGAAGAGTTACAGTTGTTGGGGCAGGAAAAAAAGCTTTAATGAATAAATAGCCTGAGTGTGAAGGTTTTGTGACTGACAGAGCATAGGAAATACATCATTCACTTCAGTGTTCCTAATTTAGTGTCAGTGTCAACAAACATATTGGGATGTACTTGCACACAATAAGGTTTAAAGCAAACAGCAAAATTATGATACTATATAAATGTAGTTAGAACTACTAATTACTGGGGCTGATTTCTAAGTGGTTACAAAATATATCATCTTATGTAATTTTTTTCTAACATAAAGCTATTTTATTTCTTTAAGGTCTGAAATTATCTTTTCAGTACTAGAAATATCTGTGTTGGTCAGAAGAACAGCTAAAATACTCTGTTCTTATTGAGACCAATAGGGAATTAACTGTTCATTTGGGTATGATCTCTAATCTCTGCAATAGCTATGAGATTTTTTATTTTTTCTCATCATAAATAGTAGTATTTTGATGTGTTTGGAAGTGTTGTTTGGGGTTTTGGGTGTAGGTTTTGGGGTTTTCTTTTTTTGACTTGAATTACTGTTCATGCTTTAGATTGCCATGCTGAAGGCTGAAATAACAAGCCAGGAATCAAAGATTTCAGCGTATGAAGATGAACTGACCAAAGCCCAAGAGGAGCTGAGTCGCCTGCAGCAAGAAACTGCAGAGCTCGAGCATTGCATAGAGTCTGGGAAAGCACAGCTGGGACCTCTTCAGCAACATCTGCAGGATTCACAACAGGAAATCAATTCAGTAAGGCAGTGTGAAAGACCCACCCCCCAAAAAATATTTTGAGCTGGCAACCTTTAGTGTGGTTTGTCTTAAGGGGAAGGCGTTGTTTCCTTTTTTCTTCACTGTTTGCTCATGTCTTTAGTTACTTACACATGTGTTCTGTGCTGGTAGTTGTTAGGATTTTTAGAGGCTGACTTAAGTCACTCAAGATACTTCATGATCTTTCTCCAAGTTTATTAATTAAAAGGATTAGTTTATTATACTCCATAAATAATTTGTCATAATGTAATGAATGGAAAATGGATAATGCAGACTTAAATTCTCTGTGTCCAGTAGTTATTTAAGTTTTCATCCTCCATGGCCTGGGGCATGCTCTCACTATTCTTTAATTGATGTAAAGTCAGTATAAAATTACTGATAGCATTTATTTAATGCGTTGTTGAAGGGGGAAAGTGAGGTGGATGGAAGAAGAAATTGGGTTGAGATTAGACACTGAGAGGCAGAGAGCCTGTGCTTTGAAGTGGCTGCTGTTGCACAAACACTTTCAGTTTCTCTCTGTAATCAGTGATCTGTTATTACTTCATTGATGCATGAGTTTGCACACCCTTTCCTCATGGTTCTCCTTCCCTGTTGCCAGCTGTGTTATGTATTAGCCACTCACACTGATACTAAGTTGAAAACAAAAGGCAAAGCCTACCTTTGAACCCTAAAAATGGCTGACTTCAGGGCTGGTCATTTCACACAATTCACATCTGTAACTTGCTAACGAGTCTTAAAACATTCATAATGTTAAAATATGGCTTTTAGTTTAGAAACTGAGAAGTAAACAAACGGATTTTTTCATCATTTCATCACAGGTGGAAAGAAGGTTATACCACTTCAGTGTTTTTATATGGCAAGAGGTGCTTGCTGTGAACAGATTTGAGATTGATAATATAAGTGGTTATGCTTGACTGTACTACAGACATTTTTTTTACTAGGTTTTATAACAATACTCCTGATTTTATTGCTCTTGACTCCTAAGTAAGAAACAGTAGAGTAAACATTATCTAATGGCTGGTCTGAGGTCAGTTAACTTGCAAAACCTGGTGGTGTCTTTGCTGACACCCCAATAACTCTATTAGGTTAGACCTAGCAGAGTTCATTGGGCTTTTAGGCACCTGAATACCTGGACTAGGTTTATGCTTTTGCATAACCTGCCAGATCCAGTAATTTCTTCATAACTGGCAGGTTGGTTGTAAATGTTTGCTGTAAGGCACTGCATTAAGCATATTGCTGAAATGATAACATATGAATAAAAGTGTCTGCTTAGGAAGATACACTTGGCTTTTGTAGACTTCAGAAGTTATGTGGGAAATGATAATGAAATCATAATGTTCCTTCTTGGAAGATGAGAATTCTGATAAAGCAGCCGTTTTTTATTTTGAGTTTAAGGAAATTGCAAACACATAATCTAGGAAAAAACCCCAAACCACACACTCGCACACACAAACCCCAATCCAAAACAAAAATAAGAAACAAAAGCCTAGACAAAACTCCCCAGCAAAACTAAACAGACAAAAAACCCCTGAAACCTTTGCAGCTATTCGGAAGAGTTTGAATAGCAAAAAGTCTTGGTGCTCCCAGTGACACAGTCTTCTTCCTTGGCAAAAGGTGTGTCCTTCAACCACTCTGCACTTCTGCTAAATAAGATTTCTGCTTTTCTCTCAAATTTCACCCTTTGATTAACAGAACATGTTTTTATTATATTTGCTTTTGAAAATAAGATTTTCAGAGGTATATCACCCACCTTATATTTAGGAAGGGATGGCCATTTACTGTCTTCCATGTGCTGCCATACTGATGCTGATACATTTATTTCTGTTTACAGGTGCAGAAAAAGCTTCTTGAGCTGAAAGAACTGGAGAATAACCAATTTAGTTGGCACTCTCAGCCCCATAGTACACTTATTAATGGAACTGTGGATCATTCTAGTCTTAGCAACAGCAGCAGTGAAACTGCAAACCTTAATGAGAATGCTGAGAGGGAAAGTATAGCAGAAGAAGAACAAACAAACAGTGTGTCTCCAGTGAGTAGTGTTTTGCCTGCTTGATCACGATGCATTGCAGCTGTGAAGTTGGAATAAGTTAAGAATGTACCAAGATTGATTATGTTTTTAAACACTTGCACAACTGAAATTTCAGGGTATTTTTTCGGGGGGGGGCTGTGTTTCCACATATCTGAAAGTTCATAAGCAGAAAATGAGGTAATTTTAGCTTGCCTGGAAAGTAGCAGTAACATTTTTTTCTGTATTTATTTCCAAAGCAAAATATCATAAATTGAATAGCATAATTAACATTAAAGATGTTAAGATGTGATTAAGAGCAGCTGTCTCCATTTGATGCAATGAGAGCAGAATAAGGAAAAGTACAGAAAGTCTAAAACTGTCTTGCTTTAAATGTTCCTCCTTATGTCTCAGTAGATTCATGATTGATTTATTTTTTTAAAACTTTTACAGGGTTTATGGAACACTAAAGTATGTGCTATAATAAGTATGAACCTCTTTAAGAATGCTTTAGTATATTCTGTGATTCTGTTTAAAACTTAAAATATTCCTGTGCAGTCTTGTATTTACTTATTTATGGTGAATTGCTTTTTTCCCTATACAGATAAGGAATAGTCCTGAAACAGCAGTCTCTGTTGGAGAAGAAAAAGAGACCCCAGCTGCAGCTGTTACCAAAAAAGTGAGTTTGTTCAGGTTTGGGGGAGGAGAAAGTAGGTTAAAAAAAATCCTAGTTAAACTGTTTCAGGCTTCTGTGATGGTCATACAACAACAGAGGAATAGTTGTCACTTCCTGCTGGTTTTATTTAGTGTGATGTCTTGAAAACATTTCATCTCATGTAGCAGGCAGGTTGTTAAAAAATATTTTGGATCTCCATTGATGAATTATATAGAATTCCAGCTGTCTCTTTGCTTTAGGCTTTAAGAAACCACTGAATGGTAACAGGAGATGACATAAGTGTTTTCCATCCTTGCAAGTCTTAAAAATTTAATACGTTTCTCTCCATCTGCATTGCCCAGGAAGATCCATTTGATGCTGAATCTCATCCATTGCCTGATCTAGTTTCTGAAGCCAGCTTAGAGTTCTTCCAGTCTGACCCTTTTGTTGGCAGTAAGTAAACATTTCTCTCTAAGTGCAGATTTGCGGAAACAGGTCTTGTGTGAATGCATCAGACTCCTCTTCACCTTGAGACTGCTCTTTATAGAATAAATCTGAAGATGTGTGAGTGACAGGAGTGTGGAGCCAATAGCATTACAGAAATAGAAGTGATAGAAATGAGAGTTCTGGGGTGTTTCTCCTTCTTTGATCTGGACTTCCTAATGAGCTCTGAAAACTGCTGCTTTCCCTCACTGCTCTTCCTGAGGAATTCTCTTCCCCATGCCCTCCCTGCCTCTGCCCTGGTGGCATTTTGGCTGTAAAGGTGTGGGCAGGCTTGTGATACGTGTGGTGTCACTACTGTGATTGACAGCCCCAGTCCACAAACGGGTCAGCAGAGGGTTCTCCAGGCTGTGCTGTGGGGAAGGCGTGGGTGGTTCAGAATGAATGGCTGTGGCCTACTTCTGGTGAGTTTGGCTCTCAGAGCAAGGTAATGGGGAACTGCACCATCTGTTTGTCTTGTGGAAGTGCTGGGCTTTATTTTAAGAACTTGCCACTGACGAATGATGTTGCTCTGCTCTTGATTTTTATGGAAGGAATGATCTGCCTATATGGAACCAATTGGGGAAGGGAAGGTAATTTGAATGAACTGCTGAAGCAGATGTTTTCAGCCACATTAATATGATTTTACACACTTTCAGATCAACCTGGTCTGATTAATTTAGCTTGTATTGCTTCGAAAGGAAAATAAGCTAAATTTGTTTCAGATCACTTGGCTTCTGAAAGAATGTCAGTGCAGATTGAATATTTTTAATGAATAAATTAAAGTAATTTAAAACAGCTTTAAGGTTTCTGTGTAGATACTGCTTGATTTTTGTTTATATTGAAGTGGTCTTACAGCACGTGACAAGGCCTTTCTTTCAGAAGAGAAAAGTCTTCTTAAGAGTCTGTTAAGAACCAAACTTTTGGGCTTTGAGCACTCAGTATATTCAGGGGTAGATACCCACAGCTAGGAGACAGGATATCTGTCTCTTAGATGTACATGAGAAAGTAGAAGTGAGTTGGGATCATGCATCCAGTACTGAAGTGAACACTTAAGAGCTACCATCCACAGTGTCTGTGACAGTTGAACAAAACTGGGACTCATCCCAGTAGCTAGCCTGGATTACTGCAGTGGTAATACTGCATAATGTGGGTGTTTGTGGAAAACAGCCTAGGGAAATGCAGCTTGGTGATGGCTGCTTCTGTGTGTGTGCTTTTTAATGAGTATTTGCCTTTCTTTTGAACAGATGATCCCTTCAAAGATGACCCTTTTGGAAAAATTGGTAGGTGACTTTATAGCTTTTAATGTGCTTGTTTTTCTAAATGGTTCTTGCTAGTGGGGAAAATTGTTGCCACTTTCAGAAGAAAAAAGTAGGTGGAAATGCCACGAAAGGAAATGATAGGATATATGTGACATTAGCACCTAGCCACTTGTGTTAAAGCTTTTCACAAAAGCCCATTGCCAGTGAATTTTGCTCTTGTTGGAAGTTCCTTAGTTGGGATTTAAGTATGTGAAGGTGATGAACAGAAGGCCCCAAACACTTGCTGCCTGTTTTATTTGCAAAATAGTAGGACTCTGTGCTCTTTTAAAGGCTCTTAACATACCAACTTCCTTTAGAATCAGGTATTAACAAGGTGGGAGCTCTCTATTTAGACTGAATGTATAGGCAATGTCATTGGATTGTTTGCTTGGTCCTGAGTGGAGTTACTGGTGGCAAAAAAAACCAAATAACCCATGGGAAAGCCATAGTAAAGTAGGGTTGAGCACCAAGTGCCAAGTAAGAAACATCAATTGGGCTTGGGGAGTGAAAGAGAGGAGGGCAGGAGAGTTCATAGAAACATCAGGTTCTGTAAAATGCTTCATTTTTAGGGACTTGGTTAAAGAACCTATATGCTGAGATGATTCTGGAACTGCTGTTCTCATGATGTGCAGAAAACGTTGGCTTGTCTGATGTTTTGAATCGCAGAATATGAATTATTCACAGGCCAATTTTATACTTCCAAGGTCCTGGGTCTTAAATATGTCACTTTGTAGCAGTATGAAAAAAAGTGATACATTGTTTAGTTTTTAGGATATCAGCTAGGTAAAGCAAGCAGAAATATTAACGAGATGTTTACTTTTTAGATCCCTTTGGTGGTGATCCCTTCAAAGGCTCAGACCCTTTTGCAGCTGACTCTTTCTTCAAACAATCCTCCACCGACCCTTTTGTGACTGCTGGCACTGATCCATTTACTTCTGCAGACAACAGTAATAATACCACAGTAAGTTTGGTGTCACACCTTTTACTGCTTTCTCCATGTGATTTGGACAAAATAATCTATTTTGTACATTTAGACATGCTTTAAAAAATTGATATTCAGAAATCATATAAAGGTTACCGCTGATCCCCTGTCTCTCTTGTCTTTTTGTGTCCTATTTTCTAGAAATAGTCACAGGTGAAATAGAAGTAAAAATAAAAACATTTTTAAAGTAATTCATTGTGGATCTTCATTGCTCCACAGCTAAGAGCATTTGACAGTAATTACTTAAGCTCTGTCATTATTTAACAATGATTTTTCACCAAAGGTCTCTCATAATGTTTGAAAGTATTTTTTCAAGTGTACTCTTTCATTATAACTTTTAGCCCACATTATAAATGAGCAGTTACTGAATAGTCTTGAGCCTTTAACAAGAGTTGGGCATAAAACTCTGCTGTAGACTAGAACTTGTTGAATATGTAATATTTAAAGCTGATAGACAAACAATTTAAGCAGCTGAAATTCTTCATGCCATTAATTTTGTCTCCATTTGTTTGCCTCTCCTTTCCTTTTCAGTGCTGTTTCTGTTCATGCCTCACTTCCAGCTTTGTATGTGCATAAAACATGCATAGACATATATAAAACTCAGATACATGTGGATTAGGAAGCAAGTTAAGTGGCTGTAGAGTGTGCCTGAGGTGCACCCACAGCAGCCAAGAGTGAGATATCACTGCACCTGACAGTGGTGGTACTGCCCTTCCCCATGGTGTGCACATTGTGCAGATCTCAAGGTCATCTTACACACCACAGCCTACACTTCCAGCCTTAAAAATTAGATTTCTACAATCTGTAATACTTGGTACACTATCCTTTTCAAAGTCTTGATGTTCTAATGTAACCAATTCTTGGTCTTATTACGGTTCAAAGGAAGAAAAAAAAAGGGAGGTCAGAGCTGTGGTGTGGGATTAGCAGTGGATTCTTGAGATCTATATTTCAGAACTAAAGTTATGCATGCATCCTAAATGCTTTACCACACATCTCTGGAGTGTTGAAATTTTAGATCTTCATGAAGATGGCTCTGGCTGTAGAAATCTGAGACCAAAATGAATGGTAGATATTCTTGGCTGTTGCATTAGCTGTTACCAAGTATGTTGCACATATTGTACCTTTTTTCCATCCTTTCAAAGTATGAATCAAAACAGGGAGGAAGAGTTTCTATTAACAGACTTGTTTACTGATGCTGATAAAAGCTGTTTCCAGAATGTGTTATCTTAAAACTTCTAAACTAAAATAAATGGTGACTG
>WAAG01022498.1:0-10176 GCA_013390105.1 Tichodroma muraria
TGGAATGTCAGAGGTGGAATTTAGCACCTGCTGTCTCAGCTCCTCTCAGGAGCACTATTGAAGCAGAATGCTTCACTGCTTTTCTAGCTCTGCCTTGCCATTGAGATGAGACCTCAGTGTTTCATCTGAGACTTACATGTGGTTACTTGGTTAATATGCCCATGATTCTAGCAGGTAAAATTGCTTTGGAGAGGGCCATATTCTTGAAATCCCTCTTGGGTAAACCATTCAAGCATTGAACAAGGTGATAAGAGAAGGATAAACAAAGCAGAGGTATCAGTTTCCATATTCCCTCTCTCTTCCCTCTCGAATCTTTCCCACTAGACTATGTCTTCATGCTAGCAGCACTTAATATATCCATGTGTAATCTGAACTATGCCTTTTCTCTCCCTCTTTCCTTACTTCCACATCTGAGGCAATTCAGAGCAATTGTTCTGTTATTCATTGTTCTGCTTTTACCAGAGTTTTCAGCATCAGATCACTTCGATGCTCTCAACAAGCACTCTGCAGATTTTGATTCCTCTGTGGCAGACGTGGTAGTCAGTAGAGCAGTGTAGCACTCGCTGTTTGTGAGAGCAGCCAGTGGGCTCTGCCAGGTCATTATTAGTGCCAGAGCTCCAAGGAGTCATCCATTCTGGTAATAATCCTCTGAATTTTCTCTTGGAGAGATTATTTACTACTGTAAATATTCCCTAGTTAAACTATATGTACTTCTGTTTCCCCAGCTTTCTGAGTCTTTCATGATTATTATCCAGTGGTTGAATAGACAAGCATGACAGTAGTCAAACTTTCATATAAAATATGCAGCAAGCAAGAAGAAAGGAAAGAACTAACAAATGGTCTTCACAGACATCCTTCAGGAACATCTTTCTATGCTTGTAACAGCATAGGAGAATGCTTTCTGTCGGGGTGTATGAAGGGACTACACATCCTGAAGAATACTGAACACTGGCAGTCTGTCTTTCTAGGAGTGAGGGAGCTGACATGTTCATCTCAGAAGTGTATTAGCGAAGCAACATTCAGTACATTGCCACTAAATTAACTTCTTCCTCTACTAGCTATATTTATTTATTTGACAAAGGGTTCATTACATAACTCACATATTCTGCTTTACATGACCCCCACCTTTCTGTGCCTTGTATAATAAAGAAAACCCTTATATTTCTAGCATTATTATACCTTTGGTTTTGACTGGAAAATATCAGTACAAAAATCAATAGCAAATGAAAAACTGAAACTTTTAGACAATTGCAACTATATTGAAATAAACATTGTAGTAGCTACTATACTGGTTGATTTTTTTCCTGCTTGCTTACTAATAAAAAAGTTTTGCTATCAAGATATTTGAAAGTAATACAGCACATCTCCTCTTCCAAGACATTTACCTTTGCAACAGAAAATAATTTGATTCAGAAAACTGAAATATGTGACAAATGTTAAATGGATTAAAAGCTGGTTCATTGACAAATTGAAAAATGTGGTGTCAATGGGCAGATATAAATTACTGTGATGTGTCTAGTAGAGTCTGCCTGAAATCAGTTCTTGGGTCAATAGCACTTAACATTTTTATCAACAGTCTAGACAGTGATATAAGGCATTTTCAGTAAAGCTTGAGCAGGACAGAGATTGGTGAGGTAATAAATAATATGTTAGATAATTGCAGAAGCTAATAAAACATATTTTAATATTGCCAAATACTACCAACCTCTTGTGTGGGATAAAAAACTATAGGTAGTTGTTAAGCTGTGATTTAGAAAATGACAGGTTATCAAAGATAATTGGGTCTACTTAGACTCTTTGTACAATGTTGTGGAAGGCAAAAAGCACTAATGCAATAATGTGCATATTAAATTCTGACTGTCAGGCAAATGGGGTGATAATTGCCTTTGAATGTGGTATTGATAAGACTGCTTCTAGAATGCCAAGTCCAATTTTGGTTTCCAGTCTTAAGGAAAATGAGGAAATAGGACAAATGGAAGACATTGGGGTGCACAGGACCTGGAGATCAGGTTTTAAATCCTATATAGGTTTAACAAGTTGAGCTTACTTTATCATTGTGTATGGGTACTTGGGCATGAAAACTTTTTTGTACTTTTGGGACAAGAAACACTCTCAGCATCATTGATAAAGGCATAGCAAAATTCAGTGACTGGAAAATTAAATTAAAGGGAAGATGCCTCCTCATATTAACTTGCAATTTCTTAGCTTTGTGGATTACTAAATATCGTAACAGCTGATCTGGGGAGGTGATAGGCTCACCAGTGCTAGACGTCTTAAAAAAAAAAGGAGGGAAAGGCAGATTTAATGATTTCTTTATTTACAGTCCATGTGCTGCAAGGAGAACAGTCATACATGTTCTGTCCTAAGTCTAAAACATACCTGATTTAAAGACTCCTTTTTAAATTTAAATTTGGCTCCTGAGGAGGCATGGAGAAATTACTTCCCCTGTTGTACCTAGGACCAGATAGATTGCTTGTTCTTTGCTGTCTTCTGAGGCAGAAACCAGACCTGGCTGGCATTCAGATCCCAGAAAGGTCAATCATCTTTCCTAAATGGTGCCTGAGTATGACTTGTGGTCGCTGTACAAGTGATCAACAGATTTTAAGGTAGGAAGGGACTTTGCACAGCCCTCAGGAGAGAACAAGAGTAATCCAGCTGAAGCCTTTGGGCTAAGAGCTCTTTATTTCTGAAGTAACCCAAAACTGTGAAAGCACAAGGTTTTTGTCACAAGACCCTGTGGCCTCAGAACCTGAGAATCCTGAACATAATGGTGGGCTCTCCAGGGTATCGCTGTGTTAGTGGGACAGGGATTTCTGGGGAATTTTTTTTTCCCAACTCTAACAGATGGAAAAATTAGAGAGATTTTCAGACAATAAGCTTCTTTTAGATTTGAAATAGCAACACAGGATTTAAATTAAAATATGGGTTGGAAGTGATTGTTCTAATTTGGTATGTTCATAAGATAGAGTATCTGTGAAAAGAGATAGTGGACTGAGGAAAGTATGAGATAAAAAGGACATTATCACCATGGGAAAGAAAGGACCAGGTAATCTATTACTTGTTAGAACATGGTGGTATCAACTGGGGTAGAGGTTATGGAAGAAGGAGGTTGTACTTTATGATAAAATCATTATTTCTATTGTTTCCTTATTTTTTTAGTATTTAGAGGAATTACAAACTTTAGTAGGCTCCTTTTCAGAAGAAGCTCAGTTTCTCTCTCTCTAACAGGCAAAAGGTAGAGAAAATTTAAAAGTTTTCCCACTGATACCTATTTCTTTTCATCTTTAATAATTTGTCAGCGTGAATTTATTCTGATATTCCATGGTTGTTTAATTTCATCCATATATTTTACAAAGAATTCACATCAGATGAAGTATATTTTGTTCTGGAAAATGAATAGGCAGGACCTACAGACCTTGATAATACTCATCAGAAGACATAGATTGTGGGGCTTGAGAATACTGGCAAGTCTGCATTGGTTTCTTAAATGTCATCTGTTCCCTTTAGTGCATATCACTCCAGAGGGAATTTGCTTCTGAAGATAGGTTTAGCAATTCTGGAGCTATGAGTAACATGCACCTCAGGGAGCCAGAATCTGTAACATAAAATGTATTTTATCTGTTGTCCCTTTTGAAGTATGTAAGCAATATACAAAATGGACAGTGGTTTGCTTGTTCATACACCACTAGATGTTACCAAGGAATTATTTGCCGGTTTGTGTCATGTATTGCAGTTTATCAGATTTCTTCTTAATTAAAAGCTTTAGCGTATTTAGCTTCACCTTACTTGGGGCTATTAATTTATAAAGGATATGCTTGATTATGGTACTTAGAGTGTTTGATTTAGTGTTTTTATGGATGTGATAGATCTAAATTTACTGGTATTTTATTGCTTTTAGCAGTGTGGCACTGTGCTTGCATAGAAGCTGAAAAAAACTTTCAGCTTGAGACTGATATTAAAAGTTCACGGATGATCAGCGCTATTGGAAATGTTGAAAAAATATCGGAAGATATTTTTTAAAAGGGCTGTCCTTTTGTCTGTTTTGAGTGTTTCTGGGGTGTTTTTAAGGTCGTATTTGATGATCATGTTTATGATGACCTTTTTCTTTCAGGAGTATCAGCCTTGTAACACCAACGCCTGCCCAGAGTTAAAAAAGACAACTCCTTGGACCCCCTGGACCCCGGTGAACATTTCAGACAACGGCGGTCACTACGAGCAGCGCTTCCGGTACACCTGCAAGGCGCGCCTGCCTGACCCAAACCTGCTGGAGGTGGGGCGGCAGCGCATTGAGATGCGCTACTGCTCCAGCGACGGCACCAGCGGGTGCTCCACGGACGGTGAGCAAAGCCAGACGGTGCCCCCTGCTCGTGGCGTGGCTGCAGTTCCACTTCCAGCACAGAGTGGAAGTTTCTGCTTGCTGATGTTTTGTGTAACAGAGCCGATAATGAAAAGGAGGGCATAGCGATCCCGGTGGGGAACCTATCCTGTATTTCTTCTGGATGTAGTGTCATGGTTCAGACTAAGCAAGTGTCTTTCACAACCAGTTATGATATTTGCCAGGTTATTTTAATTCTCTTCACAATGATCCTGTTCTTGTAAGATTCTGTTACGCCTTATACTCCCCCAAGCTTTTACTAGGGATGAATTTGTGCAACATTAACACATTTCTGGAATATTTTGCTAGAATATGGAATATTCTAAGAAGAAATTTTGCTCAGTAGTCTGAAAGCAACAACTGCCAGATTCATACAGGTGTTTAAATAAATAAGGAGTTTATGAACTGGATAAATTCTATTTTAAACTATTTAAATAATTCTATTTAAAAAGGATAAATTCTATGTTTATGTTGTGCTTTTGCTGGTAATTTAAAGTTCTGTTTATTTCTGAGATTAAAAAGTCAAACTCCTTCAAAGTCTTTTCAAATTTAGATGACTTTACGTGGAATTACTTTGTTTCAGAATTTTCTTCTTTTCCTACCAGTAATACAGTTTTGTATATGTATAAAAAATTAAAATTAGGAGAAATTGTGACAGTCATTCTAACTTTATTAATGCATTTCATTGATTATCTAGTTTTAATTGTATATCAGTGTATCTTTTAAAGTATTATATTTTAGTCATATAATCTAAAAATATTGATTTTTTTAGTATCATATTTTAATATTTATAGGCCTGTTTTCCACCTACATAGTCTATTGTACCTTCACAAGACCCAGGTTAGCTGGAAAAAAAGAAAATATAACTGAAGGCATTTGGCTTATGTGAGACCACAAAGGGAGAACAGTTTCTGAGTCTGTGGGCTTTCTAATTCTCAGTACTTTTCAGACAGACCAACTATTGTGAAGGTCGGTTTTAAGCTCCTGCCTGTACTAGGTTTATATATCAAGGTTTTGGTAGTGGAGGAGGCTGCAGAATTGACTTCTGTGATATGCTAGAAACTGCCATTCTGCCCCTAGCCCCTTCCCTCACCCTTCATCCTATGCAAAACGTTTATTGTTCCACTTGGCATCTGTGTCTCTTTGGAGGGGGCAGGATGTTAGTAATATTTTGCAGAAATTTATAGTAGTGAAGGGTGTGAAATCATAAAACAAAGCCCATGATACTCCAGATAAGACTTAGATTTGTGCTCTATGTGATTCCCATTTCAGATAATCTACAGTGTCAGATGTTGGGGTTTCATTTAGGTCTGGATTGCAAGGCAGATTTTGCCATGGAGCAACTCTTGACACAAGTGTTTCCTCTGTCCTGTTTTCATCCAAACTAAATTTCAGACTTGTATTGAGCAAAGATTTTGCTCTGCTAAGATTGGTGTATGACCTGTCTCTTGTCCTTAATGAGACTTCAAGGTGGTGCTGCTACTTTTTGCTGTCTTCCAGCACTTAGACATACATAACACTTTTTCAAAATCACATGAGATTAAATGAGAAAGAAAATATTTTTCTCAGCAGGTAGTGCAGAGTTTGAAAAGTTATCACAAGTAGAAGTAAAACTACAGGAGAATCTAGATGTAATCTGGTCTAACAGCTGAAATGGCAGCATGTAAGAAAGGAATATACAAAAACCAACCCACAAGAGAGGAGGTCAGTAGGGCAAACCAGAGAAGAGCTAGTTTTTTATAGATCACTTGCAGCAAGAAATTTAAACTTGACATGGAGACACCTCTCTCAGCTCTGAAGTCATGATCGTAAGACCTCTCCTGGAGCTGGATGCATAAGCTGACTCCTGCAGAATATGGGCAAAAATAACAAACCCTACAATTTGCTAAATACAGCATTTTTTCAGTGTGCAAGTGATGGGGGTGGGGATGGTGTTTCAGGTGCATTCTTTGACTGATTATCTTGAAGATTTTTTTTGCTTCTGAACATAATACTCCTGAATTTCCTGGCATTGTATTTTTTTTGTTGCATCTTGCTGAAGCTGCTGCTTTGATTCATTTGGAAATAATTCATCACTGGAGCAATGTATGTGCAAGATCCCAACCCTGTTGCATAGTAATAGAAATGTTCATACGGGTGAAGGATTTTTGCTGACTCATCCCCAAACTACTGAATATTTAAGTACTTTTTATTGAGTACTTGACTGGGCAGAAACTATTATACATCTCTCTGTTCTTCCTAGTCAGTCCCCTTATGGCTTTGTCATTAATTTGCACTCATTCTTTGGGTTTTTTTGGCCAGTGAGGCTTTAATTATTCTATAATGAAAGGTGAAACTCAGTCGGTTTTCCAAGTGGCTGCATTAACCAATACACTTCTGGTGAAAATAGCACATTTTATTTTGACAGTGTTTGCTTAGTCATGTTCTGATTATGGATGTCAGAACAGTATGGAGTGGAACATTTGTGGAGGGATGGGTGAGGGGGCACCATTTTCATCTGCTGATGAGATGAAACTTGCTGACTGCATCTAAACTTCAGGATTTAGGAGCACTTCCCTGCTTCCAGGTTAGATGTGGACCAACACACCAGCGCTCTACTGCTCCTTGGTTTCACTGGAAGAAAATACATGAATAAGAGTCATGTAGAGTAACTGTAACTTTTGGAACAGAAGGAAGTCATGAGAATGGGAAACCATGAATTGTGGCAGACACCTTCACCATTTCTGGTTAGATAGCAAGAAAATGTCATAACTTACTTCCACCTGACCAGAGCCTGGATGCTGTGAAACATTATTTTCATTATCTCCATGTTGAATTGTAGCAATTTTCTGGCTTTTACAGAAAGATTAATTCTGGTACAGAATGCTTGGCATACGTCATTACCAAAAGATATGTTCTGCAGAGATCTGTTCTCTGTTCCTTGCAGATAGGAGCCATTTGTTAGAAATTTTCTCATTGCCTATAATCTCCCACTGTGCAACTATAGTCACGCCGTGTTAAACGGAATCATGTTTCACTGTCAGATGGTAGCAAAGCAAACTTTCTTTGTAGTCTGCGCTTAGAGGTAGAACTTCTTGCCAGAAACCCACTAGACTCCTCCTGAGCGTGGTAAGATTTCTATCTCAATCAAGTAAACGGTAGCATTTGCAGACTGTATTCATGCTTTTCTGATTTGAAGTTCGATTAAGAGGAAAGAAAAATAAATCTTGTTCCCTGCCTCTGGGTTTTCATATAGTGCTCAGATAGGAAAGAGACAGCTATTTCAAATAAACTGAAAGAGATGGTGTACAGTGTTGTACGTCTTAATGCACTGTCTGTACAATCCAACATTCAGAGTATAAACTACATTATCCTAGGCTTTAATGTGTGTTTATGAAACAAATTAAATATCTACATTGAACATGCTGGTTCCCTGTAAGATTATCTGATATTTAAACAGTAATAATTTTATTGAAAACATAATTTTTTAACCCGGGATAAATATTTCATGAGGTATGAGGTTGCCTGATATTTCTAGGTTGAATTTATCTTACCAAAGTCTAGACTCTGTAGTAGACTACAGAAAGAACTTCAGCACACTGAGGAGTGAGGGATCCATTGAAGATAAGCATCTGATATGATGGGTGCAGTTCACCCTGGAGAACTGATAGATACTGCCTTCTTTCCATGGTGTACAACACAGACAGCAATGGCAGGCTTAGACAAGACACTTGACTTTGATATGGCCAGAGTTAGACCAGGTTAATTTTCAAAATACCTTCTGAAGGCAATTAACGAAGGCAATACTTATAATTTCAGTCTTAAAGAGTCTTTTGTTTGCTTTCTTTTTTTTTTCCCCCAGGAACCTGGGTATCTGCACTGATTCCTAGTTGTTGCTGCTTCCTCTATCTCAAACCTCATAACAACAGCTATTTGTGAAGACAGGATGTAATTTTGTCTGAATTACTCTTCTAGTGGCTATGATCACTTGTGAAAAGTTTGATTAAATCTTTCCTTGTGTTACCCACAGGAAATCTACAGTGCATTCAGAATTTATTATAGAATAGAACATGTGCTGATAATCATGAATGTCCTGTAGTCAGGAGGAGTACATTTTGAGATATTATCTCTTATACTGTCATACTGAACTAAGCTGTGGCATTCTGAGTAAGAACAAAATGAATTTTGGAAGTTAGAACTGAATTTGACGAAAAATTCAAGTTTGATTGACAAAGTACAGCTCAATGGGACTTTGGGATAAGATACTTAAACACAGAAAAGCTATCTGTACAAGAAATAAAGTTATCATGCTAACGTGACATCCTCCATCTGCATACTCTGGGTTTTTAAATATGATGTCTTTGCATTGCATTAATGTTTGCCAGTGCATTTTACTATTTTAATTTTACTATGTTTTGAAGGTTTATAAAGTTTTTATAAGTTATAGGTATTTAGGCCTGAAGTTATATAAGTTTTATGCTTCAATAATACTGTCAAATAACTTTCAGACTATCTTCAGAGAGTGGCAACACCAAAACAATCTTTGCTTATCCTTGTTACCTCTGCACTTCAAGCAGTGTTTCATGCTGTCATTTAGAAATGATTCAGGATACCTGAATTTTGGCTTCAGATCATCTTTTCCTAAAGTTATGAACCTAGACTGCTTGGATAATTGAATTTTCTTTGTTAGGTCGGAACTGGAGGACATAAGTCATAAATCAGTCAAGTAATATAATTTATCAGGTGTCACAGCTACTTCTCTCTTACTTAGGGCTGCATTACTTAGCTACAGGCTAGACTAGGGAATTATTATTAAACTATGTGCTTTAATAGACCCTCACTTTTAAGGCAAATTAATTGAACTTGGCTGAGAGTGTTGCAAGTAGAATCAGGCCAACCAAAGTCTCATTACAGGCTTTTGCAAAGGCAGACTTTTTTTCTCCTGTACTAGTCAGGGCAGGTGACTTTCATGTTAACATGTCTTCAAACAGGATTAATTTCTTGTGGATTTATAAAGTCATTTCAATTCAACCAAAATATTTTAAAAATTTACTTATAAATCATCAAATCATCTTGGTTTATGTCTGAATTATGGAAGATAATTGGGCAATAGTTTTCAGTTATATTTGAATTATGGAATAAATAAATCATCAGGGCAGTACTAATTTCTCTGTAATTTTACTGATATTGAACAAAGCAGAAGTGCTTAAAACAAGAGAAAATTCTTTTGGTTAGATATCAGTTCATATCTTCTGTCTTCCATGATCTTAGAAGTTGATAGTTATTTTGTCCACAAAATCACTGTGATTGCTTTTATTTTTCCTTGCTGTTACTTGTATAACTTCTCACCTTAGAGAAGCACAGCTGCCTTTTAAAAATTGTGCTGGGATGAAGTAGTTAAATCCCCTTTTCTAGCCACAGGGTGCAGCAGTTTGTTACTTGAGTATGACTTCTGAGCAACTGAAAATGAGCCTCTTGGTAAGCTGTAAGCAGAATTCATGCTTCTAGTTGTTCACAGGGCTCTAAGTCAGTCATAGGCTTTCTGAGAACAATTTAGTTTAAAACATTTGAATGATGAACCTGTCATAAAGGTCGGATTATAATTTGACTTACAGATGTTCTGTCTGTCTTGGGAAAACTGTTCATTAGTTTATTGATGATGCTATGACTGATCATTCTCTTTGCTGATTTTACAACTATTTCTGTAGATGGGCTTTAAATAAGGGGGACTAAGATTTTTGTTTTGACAGCTAGACTTTTGCTGCTACCATGCCGAGGGCATTGGCCCTTGCATCCTGGTTTGGCTATATATATATTTATCT
>WAAG01022500.1:0-13149 GCA_013390105.1 Tichodroma muraria
AGGTGCTAAATCATCAAGTGTGTTCAGGCACATCTGTGATATCATACCATATGCAGTAACAATGTATTTATTATGTGATGTGGTGTGCATCTGTCCTAGTAGGTCATTCCTATCGTTGTCTTCATCAGCAACATGTTTGTTTTGTTTTTTTTCTTTATATGTCCAATGTTTTGTTTTACTTTGAGAGCACAGACAGCTCTGGCAAGGACTCAGCTTTAAAAGTTAGCAGTTGCATAGACCTAACTGGACAAGTGAGCAGATCAAAACCAGGAGTATATATATATATAACAGTGTATGTTTATAAGGAGATATGTTTATGGAAACCTATGGGACAAGCCAGCTTCCTTTTCGGAGAAGACAGAGGTTGTGCATGCTCATTACAGCTTTGGGAAATTTTCTTTTTACCATTTTTCTTTATATTCTGAGTGAAAATTAGTTGCAAATAAATTTTTGCTACTCCTGTCAGCTCTAATGCTATATTAAGCTTCAATTTAATACTTCATTGCTACAAAATATTTGGGACAAATTATCTCCTGGCTTAACTCCACCAACTGTGGTGAAGCTACATTAGAATAGATTTGGCCCTGCAGTTTATCTTTTTTTTTGTCCCAGTGCTGCTTTTGCTTGACTCTGTACATGACCAGAATATAAAGGCAGCAAGCTTACATTAGAAAGAAGTCACTAGAGAAACCAAGAAATCTTTCTAAGCTGTCAAGTGTCTTTTCATGGGGTGTAAATGACTGCACAGTTCATTTCCTTCCTTTTCAATATCTTCTGGCAGGAGGACAGTGCTAACTGTCATGTAAACATCAAGTTTTACAAAAGAATTCTCAAAAGTAAGTAAAATACTGGTTAGTATTTTACTATTGCTTAGTTTAGGTTTGCATTGCTTAGTTCATTGCTTTTCCCACTGTTTATACAAAAACCTGAAATTCTCATTACAGAATTACAAACAAATGCAATCTCCAAAAACATTCATTTCAGAGGACATAGTCTGTTTCAACATATTCATGGCTCAGCTGGTGCAACAGCCCCCTGGATTTACTGCTGGTCTGCTGTGCAGCAGACCCCTAGAAATTCTGCCAGAGAACACCTGTCATGTAGATTAGCACAGTCTTTCCCTAAAGCAGGGCTTTCCCACTCTTGCTGTCCCATTTTACATGACTCAGCGATGGAGTTTCACACAGAAGACAATTCCACATTCTAATTGATGGTTTGCTTTTTTATTGCTATTTCTTTTCAGGGTTGAAAGAGAACTGCTTTTGTAGCCTTAAGGCACGTGGCAGGAGGAGATGGAAACATTTCTTTCATAACATCTTTCTGATTATAGAGCCCTTTGATCCTAGAAGATTTACATTCAACTGAAACAAAAACTGAGACAAAACAACCATTTGTAATCACTGGTCACTAGTACAATTTGGAGTATCTTATCAGGCAGGCTAATAACAAATTGGCATAGCCTCACAGAAACACATACAGGAATATCTGTATACCATGTTATTTTAAAAAAACACAGTGGAGGAGAAGAAACACTTTCAAAGTTTTGGCTAAATCTACTTGAAAGAGAGTGTTATCCTATTAGTCCAGAAGAAACTAAAGACAGTGGCCATCAAAGCACCAGGAGAGCAGTGCTCCTCCTCATGTAGTGCACTGTGCCAGCAAATCCTTTGCTGAAGATGACAGTGTGGCAAAGTGGTGGCTTAAATTCAGACACTTGCTAAATTGAGAGCTGTTGGAAAAATGCATAGGCACCTAAGAATCTATGAGAATACCTACCTGAAATGCTGTAGGTAACATTAAAATAATGGTCCCTTTTACATTGCCACAGACCTAAATCCCGCCTAACCTGCACATCTCTGCCAAGATGATTTGCTCCTCTCTGATGCTGAACTTACTGACTTGGAAAATGAAGCACAGCTGTACAGCTTGTCCAGCTAGGGACATGAGAAGGATTGTTGTGTCATCTTCTGCAACTCTTTGTCTATTCTGACTAGAAAATGAAGAAATCAGAAAGCAGAGACACATGAAATTACTCACTAGTTGACTTTTTAGTAGTAGATATTTACACACTTCTAGCTACGAGTGAAAATCTGAGCAGAATGGAGAGGAAGGATAGTGTTGGAAGCTTGGAGGAAGCAACAATCATAGCCCAGAATGGAATAGCCTGTTGAGTTAGCCTCACCATTTCCTCAGCTGATGCTGCTGCGTTTCAGTCTGCATATTCTCAAGTGTTCTCTGCAGCCCGACTTCACATAGCTGAAAGAATGGCTGAAAGGATAGCTGAATGGAAATGTCTGCCATTTCCTAACCTGACAGCTATACCTTACGGTTAGGAATTTTCTTCTTAGACATTTAAACTGAAGTCTCACATCTAATACTAGGAAGAAGATGAGTAGCAACACCTCCCACTACTTACTTTATAACAGCCTGACAATCTTCACTTAAAACTGCTCACAGTAATTCTTTACTCCCTTGGAACTTGTGTTTGCTGTATCTACAGAAGTGTCATTCTGCTTCTGAAATCTATAGGACATTTACTTATTTACTGATAGCAAAACATCATTTAGATTGGGATTCTGCCACCAAATCTTATTGCAGTTTTATGAAGCTGAGTACTGGATACATGAAGGCTTCTTTAGAAAACCTAATACATTTGGTTTTTCCTTATGGATTTTTTTCCTAAGTTTTATTTGTTACTTTATAAAAATAACTTTTTGCTTACATCTTAATCTATGCTTACACAAACGTAAATCACCTCGGCAAACTATAATTCCCATGGTCTGGAATCCTCATCTCCTACATTTTGGAGTCAGAACTTTTAAACTACCTCATACAGTTAGGCACTTTGCTTTGATGACCTTGGGGAGGTACTGCTTGTTTGAAATGTCAGCTACCAAATTTCCAAATCAGTCACCCAATAATTTCTATTTCTAGCTGTAGAAGCATCTTTTTCCCACAACACTTGATTGCTGAAGCACTTTTTAGCATTTGCTAGATTCTTAGCTCAAAAGACGAAAACAAAACCTAATTTTTACTGACACTTGTGGAGTTTTCCCACCCTGCTGGGGAAGCCTAAATACAAGCAGACTGGAGCAGAACAGGAACAAAGAAGCCATGCTGGAGGAACTTGCCCTGAAAACACAGCTGAGCCTGCTGAGTTCCCAACGCACCGGAGACGCAAACAATAATGTAAAGTGACGATGGAAGCTCTTGCTGTGAAACCTCTTGTTCTCGTGCATCTCTAAGAATATGTCTAGCCCAGAAGAATTTACATGAAGACGGGTGTGAGGCTGCCCAGCTCAGAGGTACAGCCAGCGCATGCAACTCTGCATAAAGCCCTTTGTGTTTACGAGGGGCCAGGCTCTTGCTCAGGGAGCCATGCCTTTTTGTTTACCCACTGGGGTGCTGCCTGCTGCTCCTTATTAGGGCCCCTGCCTCTACAGGCATTTCTTGGTACAGTCAGTGCAAGCATTTTTTAACTATTACTTACAAAATGGCAGTGGCTTCCCCAAGGCCATATCTTTGTTTCTTTGTACAATGCTGTGATTGTGTAAATTGTCTTGCGTAAGCACATCAGCCCACTCTGGAATTCATTTTTCCCCCCTTATGGCCTTTCATTGTTGTTCTTTTATGGTGGGATTTGTTCTTTTGCCATCTTGTCACAAATCCATTCCTGTGGCTGTGTCACTTTTAAGAAACAGCATGGCTATGTCTGGCCTTTCAATTTGCAGAGGTCTGGGGAGCAACTACTTCTGCTGAGAGCACTGTTGTCAGCAAACTGAAGGGCTCCCTAGCACTGTCACACAAACTGCAGACTCCCCAAAACTGTGAAGCCCAAAGCAGCCACTTGTGTTCTATCATAATCCTTCCCTGCATATAGCTCAACAGACTGTCTTCTAAATCTAGTGTTGTGACTTGTGACATCAAAGCTGGGAGTAAGAGAGAACTTCCTCTCTTAGGGATGATCAGGCAAACAACTCCTTGGATTTTGAATGCAGACACTGCAAGCCTCAGCATCGTGTACAGATATTTCTTCTTTCATTTGTATAAAGAGCAAACCACAAGTGAAAACCAGGGTCTGTGAGAAACTTGCAGGTTCAAGATGGCACAGCATTTTGGAGCATGTTTGTTTCCACCCATCTCCACCTTAGCTATAATCCTGCTTCAAGGTGTGTTTTAGTAGTGTATAAGATCCCTCCCTGGGTCATGGACCTGAACATTATTTCCTCAGCTGCTAATGTTAAGCTGGCAAGTTATAAAAGGGTAACAGGAAAGCACATGTAGAGGCTTCCCCTATTCCTTTTGCTGCAAACAGAAGAGGTCTGGCTGGCGACCAGGCTTTGCTGGCCCAGCGTGTGCAAGGGTCCATAGGAGGTGTCTGTGTGGGGGGACATCGCTACAGGACAGACCCTCAGGGTTTATTACAGGCCATGTCTGCATAAACCATCCCAGCTGACCCCGACAGCATCGCACAGATTTTCAGATATGCAGCAGCCCCATTTGGAGCTCAGGAATACAATAGTCAGTTTGAGATTAGGCAGGAAAGAGTTAACTATGAGGGTTTCTTGGAAGAAAGGAAAATTGCATTTAATTAGCTTGTGCCACCTAGAAGGATTGAGACTATTTATGTTTTTAGCCAAAGACCCACTCTAAGGGAACACATAAATCAGGATCAGTATTGTTGATTTACCAGAAAGGATATAATCCAAATCCCTGTTATCTGAAATGGGTTGGTTTCTCATTATAAAGCAGCACCCATGGAGTTTACTTCTTGCCATGTGTACAAACAGTCACATACTCCACTAAATGACCAGTAATGAATAAGCCCAGTGTAACTGAGAGCAATGGAAATTCCATTGTCTTCCACCAAGCTTTGAAATGAGCCTGAGTCAGACATACAGAATTTTTGCATGTGTGCTTGTTATAATAAATCATACTTCAGTGAACAGTGTTACAAGATGTAAAATATTATGTTCAAATACTCTAAGCTAAGTACATAAGATAAATTATTTCTATTCATTATGTTTGCCCTTACAAATCTATTGTTCTAGCCACATTAAAAAACAATCAATATTCTTAAGGCTTCAATGCTATAAAGGTTCAGATCAGGTATCACAGACAAACCACTAAAAAAAACCAAGTGGGAAATTACCTTCCTATAAATAAAGTGTGTCATCTTTAACACAAAAATTTAAAAAGAGTTTACCTCCTAATGTTAATTCACAGATTATTTAAAAGCTATGCTGTCTGAATGATGCTAGATAAATACAGGGTTATGCTGCTGTTAGAAGTATTTTCTTTGTCTTTGAACGGCATGATTGTGGTATCATCCCTAAGTCTAACATCAGATATTATTCAAATAAAATCAATTAACATAAAACAAAAATGCTGCAGATAAAGTGGAAAATGCCTGTGTAACAGCGATTCTCCAGGTATGCCTCACTCCCTTTTCTCCCCCTAAATGCACACTAAACTGCTTGTGCATTTCTGGTGAGCTGAAAGATCCACAATCCACATTTCCTAGAACCACTTTTGGAAGACTGTAAGCCTCAGTGATCCAGAATGAAATACTCTTTTGGCAGCATACTGAAGAACAACCTTACCAGCTTTTTCTCTTGACTTGTGTCAGCCTCAGGTTCATGTATAAATATCAGACCTAAATGTTTTTAATTCAGAATTGGATCTGAATTAAGAGATGTTTTTTACAGGCTGAGATACTATTACTGTTATCCTGGGCTATGCTTCTGAGGCTGTGTTTGGCACATGTCCTTGACTAAAATGCTTTGTGTTTACTGCTATCAGTATTACTCATGTTCATGCTGTTTGTGTGTCTCAGCACACCTGATCCCTGAATTTCAAAGGGAACTGTAAGTAGAATTATGGTGTTGGTTGCCAGCTAGAGCTGATGAGCTCCTGCCTTTGAACACTGCTGTTGTGCTCCTTCTGCTAGCACTGGAGCACAGTCTGTCTGTCATGGCTGGACTTCTCTGCTAACACTAACAAGAGCTGGTTTAAAAACATTTAGATCAATCTGTACCTCTGCATTTGTTTGAAGCTTGGCCTAGCAAACAAGAGCAAGATTACTTTTGCGTTGAGGAAGGAAAATTCTGAAAAGCATTAAAAATGGGAAATAGCTCATTTGGAAATAACCTGATTGGTCATATTGTTTATCCTATAATCTTAGGAACCTTGGAAATATTCATTCTGTTTATACTTTGGCTTCAGCTACAGCAGAAAGTATTGGTTGTGCTGTTCATCTTGGTTTAATTGCAGAACTAAAATACATGGAGGTAGCAAGAGATAAGACCTGCTTTTTGTGTTTTTCTTGAAGAAAATCCTGACATACAAAGTTAGCATGATGAGACCTCAAGAGAAGATGTGAAGATGATTGACTGCAGAGATCATGTATATGTCAAGAGATAGGAAAAATCACCAGGAAGATACAAGATCACTGGCTGTATGCAGAATATAGCAAGGGGGAGAATTACACCCTTACTAATCCTAGCTTTCAGTGTACTAAACAAAACAATTTATAAAAGACACATAGCTTTGTCCTCCAGCAATAGTGTCCTCCCTGGCTGCCCAGGTCAGTGCCATGCCAAGCTGACAGCAGCCAGTGACCAGTGGAGCTCTGCACCATTTGGTATGCAGAGCAAATAGGGAGGCAGCAGGCTGGCCAGCAGGTGGATGGGCACTAAGGGAAAAGTAAGTGTTAATCCAGGCAAAGATGCTTTTGGGATGAACCTAGCACTATTTTTATATTCCTGATCAGAGGAGTTCAAATGGCTTGTGTTACATGGAAGGAGATGAGTAGTAAGGGATTTTCTATAATGGTGATGTTACAGACTACTGTTTTCTTCCTGGCAAACAGGCAAAACAGGTTTGTATGTTTCTTGCCAGTAAAACTAAAATGGAATTAAGTTGTAAAACAAGCCCTCGTTTTCTGGGGTGTTCGATGAAGATATTATCCTTGAGATTCCCAAGTAGTAACATTTTTACATTTTCAAATGGTGTTTCTGCCAGTGTATATATAGAAATGGGAATCAGACACAGCATGACAAAGGCCCAAGTATGTAAAGTCTTCATGCAATCACCACTCTTTCCTATTTTCTTTCATCTGTTTTTGATGAGACTGTCCATTAAACAGAGATTTCTATCCTCTTCAAACTGAATGCTAAGGACTCCAAAGTTAGCAGGAAAAGATAATCACCATATAAAGCAGAATAACAAAAAAAACTGCTGTTGAAGGTCATGGAACTAAACTAAGAACAGTTTCAGCAACCAGGCTTATACACTGCTGAGCCTGTTTAGAAATACCATCTCAAAACTGTTTACTTACACATGATGTAACTAAGTACTGAAAATTTAATGTAGGTGCTTAGTTCATTGAAATAACTATTAATTGACTGTTGCTATATAATCCCTTCCCAAAATACACAACCTGAAAATTAGCGTTCTACTAGGAAATCCAGATGCATGCAAAGAACGGATTCAATCCAATCACCTATCCCACAGAAGATGCCTGCAAATAACTTCTACTTTTTGTGGAATTGCCTGACTTTGGAAGGATGACAAAGGGCAAAAAGTCATGATGTGGACAGCATGCAAACGCAAACCTAAGTTTCCAAAAGGTGTTTCTTATTTTGGAAAACAAAGCCCAGACACATCCCCTTGGCGCTAGGTTCTTTAAGGTATTTCCTGTCTCAAGAAGAGACAGGCGTTTAATTCACTTGTACAAAAAAGGAAGTGGAGATCCCATCCTTTAGGTCACAGTCTTGAAAATAGCTATATATATAATATGATAATAAAAGGGTAGATTTTTATTTTTCAAGAGCTGATACCATGCAAATATAGACTATTTGGAGGCAGAGATTTTGTGTCCTCCATAACACAGTTATTTCCCCATTTGAGCAGTGAAATGTGGGCATGGAGGTATCTAGATTCCTGCAGACAGCTCAGGGCTGAGCACAGCATTGCAGGCTCTGCTACAAACATATCCCTTTTGCTAGAAAGCAGCATGCCAGCAGGGAGTGATAAAACAGAATAACATGTACACATGGTTTTCAAAACAGAGTTTTCAAAACTCTGTTACAGTTCTAAAACACCGATAGAGATCAGTTACCAAGCATGCATCATCCATGAGAAAAAAAGAATTTAAATTCTTTGAAGTGGTTTAGAGTGAGAAACCAACCTGTACATATAGTTGAGAAAAATGAATACATACAGCTGACAGTTTTCTCTATGTCCTCAGTATAAAGTGCAGCCTAAGGTGTAGCTCACACCTTCTGTTCATACACAGGTGAAGATTGCTCAGCGTCCTCCTCTCTTTTCACAAGGTTCATTCAGTAACTTCATGCCAGCTTTTCTCCAGCATCTGCATCAGCAAAACCAACAGAGCAGAGAGGAGCTCAGAGCTGGACTAAAGGAGACTCTAATTGTCCTGAGAACTTTTCACAGACACAAATCTTGACCTGGCAATAGTGCAAAGAAGGCCATGGGAAAAACATATCCAAGCATGCAGGAGGCCAGGCAGGCCTGATGTGTAGTAGTGTCTTATGGTCTGTCACTGCCATGATTTGGAGAGCTGCTCACTTGGAGGGGCTAATGAGATCACTCTGAATTTGTGGTCTGAAACCTTTACCCCCCTCTTTCTCCTCTTCTGAGTCCAGATTTAGTTCCAATAACCTTTCATCTTCCAAGAGAAACAGTCACAACCTCCATCTTCAAAGGAATATATCATACATAAAAAGGTTATAGCCCAATTGGAAAATGAATAATGACATATTTGTTCTACAGAGATTAAACTAACAGATCTTTTTATAATCCTGGAATGTGTGTGAGGGTCCCATCAACCCGAATCAAGCTAAGGCACAGGGCTTTCCATCTGTGTTGACCTTCATCACAGCCCCTGCCTGAGGTGGGCAGCACATCGTCCCTGCCACAGACTATTAAATGGCACACAGAGGAGTAAGGCATGAACTGAGAAAAGCCAGAATCACTCCCAGGCAGCTCTTCCCAGGCCTGTCCTCAACCACACAGCTTTTGCCAGTGCATGATCTCCCTTTGTACACACTTCAGTACAAAAAAAGCAGTACTTGAAATTAATATCTCAGAAGTTTCTGTTCTTTGAAAATTACATCTGATGTCAGCCTACTGGCAGAACACATCAGGTGCAGGCAAGGGAGAAGGGGAATACAAAGCAGAGGATGTGAACTTCCACAGAGCTCAAAAGAAAAACTGTTGTTATCGTTGGCCTGGGTATTGTGGCTTTAAATTACAAATTACTTTAAATTGTAAAAACATCCATAGCAAGCCCTGGAGAAGAATTCCCAGAATGGCAGTAAATAAAGAGCATCCTGTCCCTCTTCATGCCACAGCTAATGTGGGAGGTAGTTTAAAATCCTAGTTTGGCAAGTGCTGCATGTCAGAGTTGATGATTTGAAAGGATGTGCATGTACACAGACCCAAACAAAGAACTTCTAACACAGAGAAAAATTACTGCACTTAGTGGCCTTAGATGTTAAGCAGCACAACAACATTTGCTCTTATACTTTGGACTAGCTGTCCTGAATTTTTACACAGGCTCCTATTACTCTGGAAGTGGCAGGTGGCTCTGCATGGATCCTTGGGGCTGGTGCCATAGGGGAAAGTTAAGCTCACAAAGTACTTCCTTGTCAGATCCCTCACCACCCGGGGAAGAGGACGGATTTCTCTTTCTGTTTTGTCCTGGGTCTGGAGTCTTTGCCTGGGAGTCCCACCTGCTCCCGCAGCTCACATCCCCTGAAACCAGACCCCATCCAGCAGCTGCATAAATCATTGGGAATAGGGCTGCAGCGGGGTGTCGAGCAGTTGGGAGCGCATGGGGGAGTGACTCCCTCCTCCCTTGCATGCCTCCATCTTCCCCTAAAGTAAACATCAGCAGTCCCCACTGTGAACCCAGTTGCGAAACCCCGTGGCTCTGAACTTTAACTGTGATGAGCAGCCAGCCCTTGCATGGGCTGTGCAGCTGAGAGCGCCTCTGGTCTGTGTTTTTCTGCTGCCAGCCAGGGAATTCTTTCCACAGCTTGTGCAGACACCCTAGGAAAGGAAGCCTGCTTGCAAGCGTGCAGCTGAACGTGGTAGTGTGGGCAGCTTAATGCCTCATTTTTCTGGGGCTGAGTCAAGACCAAAGGCACATTTAAATATATTGCTAATACCAATTTACATACAGTCAGCTCCATCAACATTTATTCCATGTCAGGTAATTTTTATTTCTCCTAGAAGCTCTTAGCATAAGAAAGCAGCATAAAAAAGCAGGCCAGTCAAGTTGTAAAGTTCAGTCACAGGTCAGAGTAGTAACTCCTCTCTGACTAGATAATGCAAACGATTTTTGGTTCAGACATAATTATAACAACATGTTGTAGATGCTGATGTGTTTTTTTTCCAGGATGGAATTCCAAAACTAGCAAAAGCTACCACATCACAAATGAGGAAACCACTCCCTTGGTGAACAGAAGAGGGTACAACATTAAATCAGTGGAAAAGAAAACCCTCAAAAAGCCAATAGATGCATTGAACTGCATCTATCCATGTGCAGAAGTGGTGGTCCAGGGATCTGAGCAGTAATGCTCTGCAGATGCCTTGAAATCCAAGCCATGTTTAAAGGAATCCTTAAAGTCTCACCCACACAAGAGATTCTGGTTTAAAGCCAGCCCCAGGAAACAGCATTCTACAATGTTTCTTTCATATAATGAGGACCTTCCTCGGTTCTATTTTATCATTATGATTATAGCACTCAGCTAATGAATTGGAATCCAGAGCTCTGCATGTTGAGATGAAGTTTACATCTTCCCCTCTAAAGATTTCTCTCCTGTTGATATTTTAGTTAGAAAAATTTTTCTTTTATACCATGTCATGAGGAAATATACTGTCCTGAATTTTTAAAAACTCCGTGTAAGCATGGAACCTCCACTCAAATTATTCGTGTGAGTTCTTGCAAGATAAGAACCATGGCTCTCACCTTGATATAAATTTTCTAACTTAAGGATCTCATTATTAATGGCTAAACCACTAATTTGGTTGAAATTGAGCTTTCAACCAAAATTTGGGCTTTATTATTTGGGCCTTTTCCTTCCTGTCTATCTGAAGATTCAGATATGACTGTGCATTCTCATTAAGAAGTAAAACTAATCTGTGTGTATTGAGAGGGAGAACCTGGCAGGAAGAAAAAGAGGGCTTTAATTGTAATTAGAATTGAAAATGTATTAAAACCAGGAGAGAAAGAGCAAGCTTCAGGAGAGCAGGTCCTTGTTCAGCACACAGGCTCTAAATCTTGCTGTAGCTCACCCAGGCTCGAGTTTCAGAGCCCTGGAAGATCGTGCAGGCTTGGTGAGATGTGCTGTTCAGACTGTGTTCCCTGGCATCTTGGGAGAGGAATCTCAGTTTAGTCCTCTGTTTGTAGTAGGCTTTGAGCCTTTTCCCATCACTTTGGATGTGGAATTATGCAAATTTATTACAAAGGTAAGCTGTATTGGGCTCTCTTTTTGTGACAGAGGGGAAAATGGGAGACAGCAAACAACATGCCGTGGGTACAGGACACACAAAATGCCAAAGTGAAATTTGAGGTGTGCAACCCTCCTGTAACTGCAGCTGAGCTTCTTGCTGCATACTATTTGAAATACTGTCACTGCTATTGTGCCACTGTTGTTCTACCAGTACACAGCTTTGCTTTTTATTTCTTCTTCTGTTGTACCCAGAGGGATGGGGAGGCATTAGATGTCCCTGAACTACACTTCACCACTCTCTTCCCTAAAATCCAGGACCTTCTCAGGAACATCTGCCCCTGTCTGTGCTTTCCTACCAGTTCCAGAGAGAATTGTTTCATCCTGCACACATCATCCAGAGAGAGAAGGAAAAAGGAAGAGATTTCCTCTCTCTTCCTTTCTTTCCACAGCATGGAAAAAACTAACTGGGATGGCTAAGTTTTGAGGCCTCCCTTGAGCAAAGACACCTAAGCCAACCATCCTTTGAGCAGCTGCATAGCCCTGACTTATGTCAGCATGGTGGCTGGCATCTTCAGCTAAAATGCATCTTCACTGGAGTATTTTTTTTTGCTGCCTTCATCATGTATCTTCTTTCAGTTAGCTATACTCCAAAGAAATACAGATCTGTTGGATATATTCCAACAGAAGAACTCTCCTTCTGCAGTCTGGCTGAAACCCTGGTTAGCACAGGATTACATACTTTCAATGCACACCTTTCTGAAGCTTGTAATATATCATAAAAAAAACCCAAAAAAACAACAAAAACCCAAGCTCTCTCTGGAACATAAGCTAGTGCCAGAGGTTATAGTAAATTCTATGAAGTGAACAGAGATTTTCCTCCCTAATTTTGTTTTCCTCAGAGAGTTGTGGTTTCCACGTAAACACTTCTACGACCAGACCCTTTGAGACATGGCTGGAAGAATATATGTTCTGCCTAACACATATCCACCATGTCTTAGCAGCTAAGAAAAATAATTCTGCAGTCTCACAGCACTTCACCACTATCACCTCAGCCTAGCTAAGCTAAAAATTAGAATAAAGACCAAAGAAATGTAGGTATGTTGAAAGAAAGCTGTGGCCCATAATGTTTGGTATGTTGTTTCTGGATTTTTTCCATCTATTCTGCTAGGTTTCTAGCATCAGGAAATAGTGTTTGAAACCAGGAATTATGGTACATAAGGACAGAGAAAACATACCACGATAGTCATTCATTTCTCATTGCTACATGGAGCAGTAAGCAGCCTGTGACATCCAGAGAATTTGCTCTAAAGTTTAGATCATCATTGCAAAACATACGAAGGACTTTTTTTTTTCTCTGTTTTTATGGTAGGGTCTGATACACATTGTCTTAATACAGAAGATCCCCTTTGATGTCCATTCACATTTCATAAGCCAAGAGCAGAATGGTTAGGGCCTTGGAGGACAAGGGGAAAAAATGTAAATGTAAGTTATTCTTGGAAGTTATTTGGATCCCAGCTCCAGACCAGAGAATCTTTTTGAACCTGCCTGAGCAAACAGTTCAGTGTCTGAGCCCAGCCCAACACTGGATTTGCAGCTACGAAACAGACAGAATCCAAACCATGGACCTGGATGCTTATAAGCCCTGAATATTCTGTATTTGCGGTTT
>WAAG01022514.1:0-19819 GCA_013390105.1 Tichodroma muraria
AATGCAACCAGGTGTTGAATTGTATGGAAACACATTTAGTCACTTGCCTCTAGGTTTCAGAACATGTCAAAAGGATCTTACCATAGGAATAAGACTAGAACTAGAAGGATCTTAATGGGTCACTTTCAGGATTTCAAAATATTCACCTGTAGATTTTGAAGGTAAATACAGGTGCTGACTCCTTTTCAGAGTTATCCCATGCTTATTCTTCAAAGCCCAACTTGTGTTTAGGTGACTGTGCTGTTACCCAAGATACAGAGCCACCAGCAATGATCCAGATGTTAAAACTGCTTCCATTCTCCCTCAGCCTGCAAACCTATACTAATTTGTAGAAGCAAACCTAATTTCACAATTCCTTTACCTCACTTTCTCTCTCTCAGGTACCTGAGAGGCTTCACCTGCAGATGATTGTTTTGTGACCAGGGACCTCCCTCCTTCCCAGCCCAGTTCTGGGACAGTTCCTCTGGAGGGCTCTCTGTCTTCCTTCTTGGCTATGTGTGAGGATAGTTTTCTCTGCTCTCTTTACATTAGGAGCCATCTCAGATTTTGCTTTGCTGTGGTTTGCCACCTTTGCTTTTCCAGACAAGTTTGGACCTGGACCTGGACTAAGCTGTGATCCAGTCACTTTCCACCTCATTCCTTTTTAACACATTCCACTTCTACCACATTTTCACTCACTAGCTTGTTAGCTGCTTTTGCACTCATTGCATTTCCTTTGGGGAGTTTGGAAGATGACCTGAGCTCTAGCAATACACAAACCATAAAATTACACATTGTTATTGATAATACAGTTCAAGTAAAACTCTGATTGTTGCATTGTAAATTCACAATGGAAACAAGCAGGAAGTCAAACCCCCAGTTGTTACTGGTGCTTAAATCACATAATTCTGTACATTCATATTGAGTTCCATCTTGCAGGTAGTTGGACTTTCTTTTGTTGCACTACTCTAATGGAAATCTCTTCTAGAACAACTTCGTTCTTATGATTAGAAACCTTCTCCTTAAGTTGTTATCCCATTTATACTTTTTGCTTTAGTGCAAACAACCATCTGTAGCAGAGATTTTTTTTCTCTCTAAGGCTTTTTTCCATGTTAAACTGTTCATCCCTCTTTCTCTTGCCTTCACCTCTCATCCCTCTTGTCTCAGTTGTCCTCCTTTGCACCTGTTTGAGTTTTTTGTTCTCGATTCTGAGGAGGGGTAAAGTTCAGATGGTTCCAAAGGAGGTGATGATACGAGTTCCTTGTTCAGTGGTGTCAGTCCTTTGCAGTTGAAACTACCTTCCTGGATGCATCCTAGAGTTGTATTTGTCTTTTTGACAAGTGCATTGCACTGACACCTCGCAGCACCTGCAATCATGGGGGAGCCTGGGCTGGTAAATCCAGCAGCGACTGTGAGCAAGCTGGGCAAATGCTGCTTGTGCATGAAGGATGTGAATATTTTTTGCAATAAATCAACACTTAAATCTTCACTTTGAAAAAAGTATCTGTCAGTTCTAATTGGTAAATTTTAATAGTTTGTAGGCTATAATTTAATAATGAAGGGCTGGGAATTCTAAATGAAACAGAAGACAAGTATCAAAGCAAAATTCATGATAGAAAAAAGTTACTGCTAAAAGTCACATTATCCATTTATTATATATGGCCTTGTGGTTATCTGAATAAATATTCTTTGTGTGCCAATGAGTAAAAGGGAAAGGTTTACTTGAAATGTTGAGGCATGAAACAATGTATTATTTTTTGCCATCTTGTTAATGGAAGCAAGATAATTTTCAGTATGGGGAGCCAGCTTTCTTCACTTAGAGGACAATTTAATAAAAAAAGGGATAGAAAAAGTCACTTACCTTAGCAACATATTCCTCTTAAGTGGGGCAGCAAATCAATACCAAAGGACCAGAGGTATAGGACATTAATCATCTTTTCTAGATGTTACGACAAGAATAGCCTTTTCAGTGGTACCAAGTCCAGGATATAGCTGTGTACTAATAGGAGATACTTAAAATTAAGATTGCAGCCATGTTTAATAATTAATTCCTACTTCACAGAGAAACTGTAATCTGATTTATGAAGCAGGGTAGGATTTCAGTTACTTTTGAAATGAGTTACAGACATATCTCACATTAAAGTGAGCTGACCATGCGCTTGAGGCTGAAGTGGTGAATTCGGTTTTGACTTGGCAGCTATATCTCAGTCCTGTCATTAGATAAATCATTGAATCTGTAATATATCTATATTCCGTTCCTATACATGAAACCTTCCAAAAGGTACTAACAGTTAATCAAGCATCCCTGAGTATATCTAATATACCAAATATTAGGAATGGACTGATTTGGTATTACAAAAAAAATATTTTAAATACATCTGCTTCTCTACGAAACAAGATCACTACTGTGGCCAAGAGCACTTGAGACTTTTTATTCTAGCTTTTGATTTGATAGAAATAAGCTATGGATTCATGGGATTGCTTTGGAGGCCAAACTGCATGGTGGCAACAACAGCGTGGTTCTTCGACATTGCAGGGACATTTCCCCTCCCCAAACCTGCAAATGTCCAGAACTGTGCACCTTGCTAGGGGTGCCTATGTCCAGAGAAAGCTCTGCAAATGTGTTTAACCTGGAAGTCTGACAAGTGCATATTCTAGAGAGTTGTTTTTCCCTCTGTCAGCACAACCTCCATTAGAGTCCACAATATTGTTTTAAGCTCAAAACCCTACAAAGCTAAAATTACCGTGGAGAAGTGGATGCTTTGCCATATCCCTTCTGCAGTTCCAATTAAAGGGCCTGATCATCAAATGAGCTCACACTTTGGGCTTTGCAGTGGGTCCTGAACTGTCATTCGTTTGCCAATCATGCAGCCTGGTGCTGGTGATTAGGGAGGAGGAAATAAAGGCAGGGTTTGACTGCGGACCTGAAAGTGAGATTTCAAAGGTGACCTTAGAGAAACCCTCTCTTGACTTGCAAACTTAACACAGAGTCAGAGAAAGATTAAATCCAAGAGCTTTGTTTTGGTGGGGAGACGTTTCCAGCTGCAATGACTCTTTGCATGGGGGAGTTTTAGCTGAATGAAGGTGCTTGATGGGTGGGCCATACAGAACCCTGGTCCAACTGCTCACAGCACCAGAAGTTTTCTTTCCAATCAGACCTGCACATTCAGCTTCAGTGAATCTGCTGTTCTGAATGTGTGGAGCAATGTTTTCAAATATAAGACATTATTGAAGTCAGTAAATATAAAGAAATTGTGTTATACAGTAAAAAGGATAATAACAAATTTTGGCAATGCCTTAGAATATAATGTTCTTCTGATATTGTTCCACTGCAGTTATTTTTACTGAGAAGAAATTATGAAATTTCAAAATTGTGAAGTCTCCCAGGAATGGAAACAGTTATCAACAGGAAGTGTAAAATCCAGAATCACAGAGGTAAAATAGGAATTGAAGTTGACTAAAAAGTAGCAAAAGAAATTTAAAAAAAAAAGTGGGGTTTTCAGCCATCAAAATTAGATGACAGCAAGGAAAATAACAGTAAGGTTGGCTTGAGGGAGGATGGATTTAAGATTGGCATAGTTGCTTTCCAAAACTGAGATGGTTTTGTGGCTCTGTGTTCAATTTGGACAATGGCTCTGAGCTTGGATGGGAGAAAACTGCCTTTATGGGAGTGAGTTTGGAAGGGTGAAAATGATGTCTTTGAGGTAGAACTAAAATTCAAGGAGTGGTTTCCAAGCATCTGTGTCCCAGCTGTCTGAAGGAATTGGCATTTAAAACTGCACTTCTGCTTGAAGGGTATTTAGAACTGTGTTAAAGTAGGAGTGGCAAGAGAAATTTCAAATATGATTCCTGTATTCAAAACAGGAAAAAACTGTGTTCTAGTTAAATGTAGGCGTATTAACGTGACATCAGTAGTACACAAGGCATTAGAGTGCTTTTGGAAAGCAGAGGAATAGAGAGCATAGCAAATGGAAGAAGTAGGATAACACACAGAATAGGTTTACCGAAAGCAGATTTACGAGATTAACTTGATAATCTTTAGATTATCCTGATCTTTTTAGACAAAGAAAACGGCAATAGATGTGATGTGTATACACTGTGAGAGAAACATCTGACACAGAGCTACATGGAGAATTGTTTGATTGGGAATGATGAAGATTAGGCTCAGGATTGTAAAATAAATAGAAACTGGCTAAAGGAGATAATAACAGATGATGCTGAAAGAGGAAATACCAGGCTGGAGAAAGCTAAAAGTGGAGTTTCTGAAGGCACAGTCTGGGGACCAGTATCACTTAATATTTTCATTAATCAACTAGGTGCAAAAAGAACCTGCTAGAGAAATGTGCTGATGGCTGGAGGTGGGAGGGTTTGTCAATAGCAAGGAGGCTGACAGCATACAGAAAAACAGAATATCCTCAGGGACCAGGAAGATATAAATGGGATTACACTGAACAGTTCAAGTAGCAAGGTCAGGTAGCTGGGAACTAATGACAGTTTCTAATATAAGGTAAGGCTTGTTGGTTGGACAGATACAGAAGAATGGGGCATATATTTGGCACTATATCAAAAGAAGCATTTCCAGTCAAGCTGGGAAAAAAATGAATATCCTTTAGAAGGCCATAGTAAGACTTTTTCAGGAATGTAGTGACCAATTGTAGCCACTTGTGTTTGAAAGAAAGAAATCCAACCTAGAGCAGGAGTAGAGAATAGTGAATAGTTCAATGGGAGAAGAAGGACTGTGCCTTAGCAGACTAAAGCCTGCAGAGAATCACCCATAAACATGACAGGAATGAAGGGAATTGTTTTAAGATTAGACAATGTTGATACATAAATATCTGTAAGCTAGTAGCAGTAAGTGACCCTGTATTTTAGAAGAAGGTTTCTAATGAAAAATGGGGTTTCTGGAAAAGCCTTCCACAGTGGGGAGAAGCCCTGCCAGTATTTTTGTGAGAGAGATGGGTACGTGTCCAAGGGATGCAGCAGTTGTCTGTCTACTGTAGCAGCACACTGGGCTCTGTGACCACTGGAGTCTGTCCCATCCTCCTGTTCTCGTTCATTCTGGTCCTCTATTCACATAAATCCAGCTCAGCTTTTACCCCTGAAGTTCCCCCAGGTGAGCCACCAGCACCCCTGATATAGAGCAGGGTTACAACAGTTCTGCAGCTTTGGCAGACAGGGGTAGCAAGGAGATTCTACAGCCTCAGGAAATTGGGGAAAGGAAAATGTTTTGCCCATATCCACCTCTTTGGCAATGAGAAATATGGGGGCTGGGGGGGTGGTGGGAAGCAGTCAACTTTACTATTTACTATTATTTACATAAATATCTGCAATAGAGCTCCTCATAAATAAGAGGTGGGTTTGTCCAGTTATTATTTTGCCTTGTCAGGCAATCACTATTTTAATCCAAAATGCTCAGCTGGAAATATCAGCTTCTCATTGACAAAACAGACATAATGCTGTCCCCTTACCCTGCCGTTAGGGTTTCTGGATTTCTGCTAATATCTTTTCCGTTTTCCATATTCAATTTGTCTAGCAGAATGAAATAAAAACATGCTGACATTTTCAAGGAAATCGGATACTTCCCCTGAAAGTTTTGATGGAAAATTTTCAAAGAGCCCTGAGGCTCAGGAGCTGCTTGCATCGGGGTGTGGCCAGCTAAATCTGCCGCCTGCATCAGTGGGGGCAATGCCTGAGCATCTCTCAGCCCCTCCGGACCTCCAGGTGATTAGTTCTCGGAGGAAAAGCTCTTTCCTAGCGCTCCACGTGCTCCGGGTGGCTCCGGCTCCGCTCTCGCAGCAGTTCTGGCTGACCTTGATGCGAGTGGTGCAGAACGCGGAGCCTCCCCCTCCCCTCCCTCCCCCTCGCACTGCGGAGGCACAGGAAAACTGACCACAGCAGAGCCCTAAATGCTTTATTTTTAACTTTTGCCAGACAACACGTGCATCTAAGGCCAAACAAAAAGAGCCCGAGAATGGGGTGTAAGTGCTCGTCAGTGTCAGCCCCAATCATTGTCAAAGAGGGCTGGGTCCTGCAGCTCGCCGCATGCAGAGCTCGGGATCCTTCGGTGCTGCTCTGAAGCCACAGCCATGGGTGCCTAGAGAGATGGATAAAGGCAGACAGACATAGATACAGACTGACAGAACCAACCCCCAGATGGATGTTGCTTGAATTTACCAGAAATTAAGATGCTGAACTGCTTAAGAAAGAGTTCTGTGATCTAATTAAGTCTCTTTTATGTCTCCCGTTCTATTTTATCCTCCACCCTCTTACAAAAAAAGTACTTTTTGTTATTTGCAGATTGAATTAGAGGAAAATTGTCTATGCGCTAAATAAAATGTTTGCATTCTTTTGTACTAGCATTGAAGGCTTGTGTTTTTTAAAGAAGAAAATGCAGTAGAACATAATAATGTCATACATTCTAACTTGCTCTTGCAAATCAGGACTTCATGATATTTTCCTTTTCAATAAAAATGCTATTTATCATTATCAAATGAAGTGTTAATGGAATCAACTCAAACACAAACTCATGCATATATATCTCTATATAAATAAATATAATATATACATAAAAAAATTTCCTCACTGCTGAGAATGATCAAGCACCTTGTCAGCAAACCATATTATATTCGTTAATTTGATTCCTGCCACAAAATCACTTAAGTGAGACCTTCTGATTTCTTTCTTTAACGCTTGAGGCTCCTTTCATCTAAGCAATGTTTATTAACCTATTTCTGAAAATCAGCATAAGCATAAGCTATATTTAATTTGTTCTTTTCTTGTGCTTTGGGTTTAGTTGTTTTTTGGTTGGTTGTTTCTTTTTCTCCCAACGTGTTTGTTTTTTTTTTAATTCCAGTGTAAGAATTAGAAATTGAGCATTGGTCAGTATTACAATAACCCACTGGTTCAGACTGTAACAGCTGAGAGGACAAAAAGTAAGGCTTATTATATTCTTTTATATTTTTTTTAGGGGAGACCGATTTTAGTTTAATTCCAGGACTAATAGTAGTGACAGCAAGAAATTCACCTTAAGGATAGCACTGTGACCTGATGACTGAGGTGTGGGGCACAGCTTCACACTCCCTGTTCTCTCCCTGTCTTGGCAGTGTCCCCCTTCTTCTATCCTGAATAGCAACTCTCACTGAGTCCCCATCAGAAAGGTGGGTTCAAATCTACTGAACTCCTCAGCTAATTTGAAATATGTGTATTAAAACTGATATAAGACTAGATAATCTTGTTAATACTTTCACACCAAAAGATGACTTAAACACCCAGTAATCAATAAACTCTGCAGTGAAACCAGAATAAGTTTGGAGACAAACTGCCATCCTGATTTTTACAGACCTGGCAGGTACCTGCCACCTATCCCTGCATGGAAGAAATGCTGGTCCCATCCCTATTGCCACTGAGGTGAATGTGTCCAGGGTTCCACTCACACTTTCCAGCACCCAGGCTCAAAGCAAGGCAGACTGGAACAAGGCAAACTTGCCCCCGTGTTCAGCAGGGTTTGTCCTTCTCCCAGCTCTGCAGCCAAGCAAAAAACACTTGCCAAAACTAAACTACCTCTTGTAGAATTTACCTGAGGTGAGGTTGTGCCTACAGATTGATATAGGAATGAGCTGTCCTGTCTGGACACGCCCAATATTCCTGCCAGGAAGGGTAAACTTATTTTCCAAGTTGCTGTAAGTAGATTGTGCTAGTGAGACAGTCCTTATAAAAATGATCGTGATCTGAGAGCTGGAGCAGAGAGATACCAAAGAGGAGCAGGTAAGGAAAAGTTTATTTATTTTTTGATCCCGTTTATTTAGACAAGTGGATGGCCCTCGATCAGGACTTGACACTGCATCCCTTAGAGGAAGTCCTTCACCTTCCTCGTCAGGCAGGCAGGGAAATCGATAGGATAACTTGAAGAAATTTAGAGACTGAATCAACCTCAAATTTTCTGAGAACCCAAAATAAATAAGCTTTGCTCCAGCCACTCATTTCAAACACATGCCCAAAAGATGTTAAAGATGTTATACCTCACAAGTATCACTTGCATTTGTATACATTGGGAAATAGAGTAGGTAATAAATCTTCTCACTATTTATTGCTCTGCCAATATGTATCTTGGCAATATTAAAATATATGCATGCATGCTTATGAATTTTATTTCTCTTCAAAGAAACCAGCTCCTTGTACTAACAACCACAGCTCTGACGTGATAGACTCCTCTTTACCTGGCATGCCTGTAGAAATCTCTAGAGAATTAGAATTCTCATTAAGTGCACTGGAAAGCAGAATTTAATCAAATGTATGCCGAAGCTAGCTGTTAAAAATATGCAACCATAAATTGCATTTCTGTAGAAGTTGTTGCAGTCCTACAGTGACCACTGAAGTCTTTTTATTTATTGTACCATGAATACAGAATGGATAAAATTAAATTCCCCATAATCAATGGCTCCAATTTACATGTGTTGCTTGTCAAAGTGACTTTCTCCAGTCCCCACAAAATGCTATATTATATGACATCTCACAAGTCTTCAGGAACATCGTCAGATGAATCTGAAAGATAAATATTGCAGTTGTGAGTCTTTCTGTCATGACTCAAATAATTTTAAAATTGCAGAGATATATTCCTCTAACAATGCTAAAATTGTTCTAATGCAGGATAAAATTGTAGTTCTACTCTCTGTAATTTTTATAGCAGTTTGTAATTTCCATGCACTCGTTACAATTCTCAGATCAGGAAAAATTACAGAAGAAAATGTTTTCAATGGAAAATCTGCTCTGCTGCTCATCTTTCCTGTGAAGAATGTACCCAATATTTAGAATCCAGGAAGGTTTTTATGAGCTGTTTGATGCTGTGTCAAAGACAGATCATTTGGTTTGGATTAGCTAAAAGTTAAAAGGATAAGTATGAGCCCACTTCCTGGTTTCTCCCCAAAACATACTTGCTCAAGTACTGATGAACTCATTTAATCTCTTCTGTTTGGGCCTCTCACCAGCAGGCTGGGAGAGGTTTGACAACCACAAAAAGCCAGAGTGAAAAGCTTTTGTCTTTTGGGTCTGCTCTGAATTGATGTTAAGTTCCCCAAATTAGATGATTATGCTATGATTACCCCAGAAGAGGTTTTACAATAAACACTTGAGCAGTAAAACCCCTCAAAATTCAGGTACCTGAGGTCTGCTGGGGAGCTGTTGACATGTGTCACTATCACTAAACAGACTGCACTGGGACACCACTGATGTGGGGATTTGTACCTCAGTGATCCTTTCAGGTGCCTCCAAAGGTTAATGCTGTCCCAGGCTGCACAGACAGGCACAGCTCCATGTTTTCCTTTGGACTGAACTGGGGATACACTCTGGAGAGGTACAAGGCAGCCCAGGGGAACCCCTGCACGGGTGGTTTGGTACATACGGAGGGTGGTATTACTCCAGGGAGAATATAGGGGAGGGGTTATGCAGATGAGGAAGGAAGAGTCCCTTCAGACATGTGACAACATAGAAGGGGTCATTTTGAGTTTATGTCCAAGGGGGCAAAAAGGAAAATCATATGCTTGTTGTGTGTCTAGGCCAGCGTCCCTGTGCCTGTCTGTGTACCTTTGGGAATAGTCTGAATTTCCTGGCTGGTGAAGGGTCAGTTATTCTTTATGCTAGTGGTTGGTAGAGAACTGCCTGCATCCCTGCTCCATCCGCACACCAGCTGGGAAAATAACCCTGCACTTAGGACAAAGAATTTGTCCACAAAGCAAAGAGAGCAGACTCCCCAGCGTAGGATAAGGGACCAGTATGGCACATCCTGTCCTAAATCCATCAGGCTGGAATTAAGGGGAGGTGCAATATCACTGGCAGTACGTGGCTGGAGGGAATTGGAACTGAGGAGTGAGGTATTTTAAGGGGATGAATAAATAACACTAATTGCTTGTATTTGACACTGAGATACATTTTGCAACTCAAGCAGATTTAGGGAGACTTTTTTTGGGGGCCTGTTTTTTTCTTCTTATAGTTAGTGCACAGCCTGTGTGCTAAACCCTCTTCTGGTGCCTCAAGGCTGGTGGGAGACGGGGTCAAGACCAGACTCTGTGCAGTCTTTGGTCCTTTCTCATTCTCTGGCTGCCAGGACTCTCTCTGAGACATGGCCCTAAACCACAAACCTAGAGAGGAACAAACCTGGCCTAACGCTGCCTGTGCTTTTACACCGTTGACCTTATTTGAATCAGAACCCAAACAACACCTTCATTTTTCAAAGGGAAATTGCTGTATTTCCCAGAACCAGTGCTGTAGCACATCAGAAGCTGGTTCCCTCAGTGCTCAGTGGTAAACCCAGCCTTTCTGTATCAAATCACATCTTTTTAGCTCATTCTACCCATTCGTAATGTCTGAAATTCTATAATTACAAATTAAGACAAGTGGGCAATGCAGACTTTCAGCTAGAAACTGATAAACCTCCCTCCCTGTTAAAATATATTTTCTTCTCATAAGGAGTTGTTGGATACAGCATCACCCCAATTATAATGAAACAACAAAGAAATTCCACATTGGGAAAGGTTTTCTGAGGGTATATTCTCAGTTACGGCTGAAGATTAAAAATAACCTTCTCAAGCAATAAATTGGTTGAGACAGTAACAGGACCAAAATCATAGTGAAATCTAGTAATGAAATATTAATGCTAGCGTGTTAAGCTGGGAAAATAATAAAAATTCATTTTGCAGAGTTGCGTGGATCATATTAGTGGTGCCCTGAGCAAGCTTGGTTTTAATGTGCAGGGTTTTCTACCTGTGTGCTCTTCCTATGTACAATTCCTCAATTCCTATTAGCAGAAAAGATGACCAAACTCTTAAGTCATGTAACTGCTTCAGGAAAGCAAAGAAACTCTGTTGGAGTACATGACAGTAGCTCTCTAGAATTAGAAGGCATGTTGCCAGTGACACAAAAAGAGCTGTCAAGTACCTGGTGCTTTGCTTTACTGCTCCACTAAATGGCCATTGTAGAGCTGTGCCAGACATATGGGGAAATTTCATTTCTAGGGCAACATTATTTTGCGTGAAACTGAAATAAGGTAAAAACTAAGCGTAAAGGTATGTTTGAATTTCAGATTGTGCTTGATCTTTGTATGCCAAGAGGACCTCCCTTGGATACTCAGCCTAGCTGCAGGCTTTCTTTCAGGTCCTGGAACCTGCAGCTTTCAGAAGTCAGGCCAATTTAAATTGTGTAGACTGTGCTGCTTTACATAACCCATTTGAATTTAAAAACCTGCAAGGTAAATAGGTACATTCTGCATATGCCTGTCCTACTGGCTTAGGGCTAGCTTTATTGTCACACAATTAAACAGAGTGGGGAGAGGAAGCCCAGCAAGGTCCAACCATGTGGCTCTAGCTGTGCACAGTGTTCTCTGGAGCAGGAGTGGCGGCTGATTCAGTGCCCAGCTGAGGTAACTCCATTTCATCAGTGTCCCTTAGCATCCAGCTCCAGGGCCTCTTGACCCAGTGGGGCACCTCATGTGTTGTTAGCAGTGGCTACATCCCAGCTGGAGGTGGCTGAATTAAGCTCATGGGTGTATCAGGACTCTATTTGTTACTCTGTACAGCAGGATCTCCAGAAAGCCAATGCTGGGAGCAAGGTGCTGAGCCTGAGATGGGTCTTCACAAGGGCAACAACATAAAGGCCTTGTAGCCAATCCACTCTGAGGGGAAGGGATGTAAACCAGGATTGAGGCTTTTTACAAGTAGAAGTGGCTTTAAACTGGCAGAGGGCAGGTATAGATTAGCTCTTAGGAAGGAATTGTTCCCTGTGAGGGTGGGAAGGCTCTGGCACAGGTTGTCCCGAGAAGCTGTGGCTGCCCCATCCCTGGAAGCGTCCAAGGCCAGGATGGACGCAGCTCTGAGCAACCTGGGACAGCGGAATGTGTCCCTGCCCATGGCAGGGGGGTGGAATGAGGTGATTTCTAAGGTCCCTTCTGACCCAAACCTTTCTGTGAGTTCATGATTTTGTGAAATACCACAGGCTTATTCCAAAGGCCTTCAGAAACCCTGCTCCTCCCTCCAGGCCGGGGTCTCTCCTGATGCCAAGCCGCCACTGAGTTTCAAGGCTGAATCGGCTCCAGGACATCACTACTGTGCGTCGTTTTTGCCTCCCCAGGGCCTGAATACTATAGGGGTTTGCTCCCCTTGAAGCCTCAGTCAAACCAAATACAGAACTGCTTTGCTGCCTGTGTGTCAAGGATAAGAAAGCTAAAAAAACATCACAGCATCTTCCTGGACAGCTTCCTGCCCGTGAGCATTCCTGGACAGCCTGCCTGCTGCTATCACCTCGCAGCCAGGTCCCTCAGGGACAGACCCCTGGCCTGGATTTGGCCTGTCCCTTTGAGATGAGACTCGCAGCCATCAGAGGGGATACTCCAGGGTGACTCTGCAGAGTGTGGGTGCATGTGCCCTGGGGCAGAGCCTAGGCAGGATGATCCCAGAGGACGAGGACAGAAATGGAGCACAGAGCATAATCTGTTTTAATGGATCCTTCTGCTGCCGCTGAAGAAGTCCCCAGTTTGGATTACTTTTATTGCAGGCACTATTAGTTAGCAGTTGGCAGGGCAGGGGGTATCAGTGGGGATCCCACAGCTAGCTAAGAATATGAGCCAAACAAACATTATTTTCCAGCTTATTGGTAGAAAAGCCTGCAGAGAGCAGAAAGTTTGTCCCTCACTGTTTTCCTGGGTAGGGGTGCAGTCTTGAAAGTGATGAGACAAACACTTGAGGATGGCTGATAGCACTGGAGTGCAGAAAAAACAAGGAAATGATACTGGATCCCAAGGTGTAGGAAAAAAAAGACCTGCTAAAGGCAGCTCGATATTAGAAGAAAAGCTTCCTGAAACCATGTGAAGTCACTAGAACAAGTTTCTGAAATGCTACACAAATAGTTCTCACCTCCTCCCACCTGAAAAAACCAAGCATGTTCACAACATGTTTCTTCAGTGTTTGCCTTTGAATAATGAAACAAAATATAATGGTCAGTGAAGTTAAATCACTAAGAGTAAATTAGTTCTGTTTCCATCAGAAAGCAGGCTGGAATACCCTGTACCACTGAAGCCATCTGTAGTTCCCCCATCGATTTTCCTCTCCGCGGCACCAAACATACAAAATCAGCAGGTGCCTTTGAGTGCTCTCTCAGCCACATGGAGAAAATAGATAAAAGCCCTCTGGGCCTCCTGTACGTCTATGTGCAACCTCACCTGTGTGACACCTGGCTGTGCCCAGCACAGAAATAAGCACAGGCAGGCTTGGCAGCCTGCTGAATCCGCATATTTGTGCTGGAGGAGAAAGTGCTGCCAGGAAGCAGTGACCTGCCTCTCTGCAATGATGATGTGCAGCGTCCCAACAGGAGCAGCCTTGTGTGCCAAGCACCTCTGAGACAGAGGAGGCTGTGCTCAATTTGGTAGAAATAAAGCTCAACCTCCTCCTTCTGTCATTTGCTGTTCTTGTGGAAACTGCTTCCCCCGATCCACTGCAAAATGCTGTTCTGCTGTTTTCACTTTTCAAATTTCACAACTGGAGTTGTGGCCTTTTCGAGATAAAATGCCTTTTTAAATGTGTCTGAGGGCACGTCAACTTCTGCATAGCCCCTAATGTTCCATTCACCTGCCCCTGCCTTGCCCAGGCAATGGCACAATGCTGGTTCCATCTGAGGCAGCTCCTGGCATGTTCAGTGCCTGGAAAACCCACTGGCTCCATTTTCTCAATGGCTGAGCACTGACAGTTCCTGTGTCCCTCCTTTAATTAGACACTCTAAAAACTGAGAACACCATCAAACAAGGTGAGGTCCCACTATTACTAACTAGCAACTGACTGCGTATTTAGATACTAAGAAAAATCCAAGTAAAAACCCGTGAGCTTAAGATCAGAGACAAAAAAAAGCCTTTTATCTTTCTGAGCTCATTTGAGCTCTCAAGTCAGGGAATGAGCCCACTTCCCAAGACCTCAGAGCCAGAGCTATCTCTAACCTCTGCGTTCAGCATTGCTGCTACTGGTCACAGCACAAGCAGCAGAGACCTTGGCAGCTGTGATCTGCCCACTCTGCAGTGCAAGGTTGTCCCCTCGAAATTTGCTTTTGCCAGGCACTCAGGACATGGCATCAAATCCATGGGAACCCAGGATGCCTGCAAAGCAGAAGCAGAGGAGTAGATGGCCCCCTCCTTCCCAGGGTGTTTGCTGTGCTGGTTGGTGTGGGGAACAGGGCAGCACTGAGCCCTGTGTCCTGCAGAAAGCCACAAATGCCAGAGGGAGATGATGAAGTTTGAATTCAAAGGTTAGGCTATTTTTTGCCCCTAAGCTCTAAAGGAGGGAATCACTACCTTCTGAGATGGATAGTATCATTAATCAGGCGCACAGAGTTCAGTTCCTTGTAGGATGCCAAATCATCTGGACTTTTTATCTTCCTAGCCCTGCATAGAAGAGACAAATCCAGGCCTGCTAGTGCATGGGAAAAGGGGATGGGGAAGAAGTTATTAGGAGAAAATTTTTGAAGCATAAACAAAATTTCAGCAAAAGGTTGTTCCCGCCATGACACGATTATAAATGAGATGATCAGCCACAGAGAACACTTCTTTTTGTGGCTTTAGCAAAATTCTGTTTCTGTTCTAATGATAGAAGTAAAATATTTAAAGGGAGAAGGAGAGGGCTCCTTTAAAAATTCCAGATATTTTAATTAATGCCAATAGCATTAAAATATTATGGCTTGAGATGCTTATGAAAAGTCTCTTTTATTCATTAAATTTTCCAGACCCAACATAATTAGAATTCTTAACATTCATGATCTCTCAGCATTGGCTTCCAAAATTAATGGTCTGAGTAATTTCTTACAGCAGATGAACTGAGTTTCAAAATAAATGTATTGCAGTAGTAAACATCAGCTTTCTGTAAAGGAAGGATGTGGCAGTCAAAGATAACTCTCAGGAAAGAAAGCACCCTCCATTTTCTCTCTCCTGGATTTCTGTATTCAAAGGGCATAATGAAGGATTGTATTCCTGTAGTCAAAATTTAGGGAATCCACGAACAGATTCCGCCTTCACCACTTGTGTGTGCAAACCATGCTGTGGTTTTGCTGTCACACGTTCCCTCTGCCACCCCGGCTGCAGGAGAGGCTGGTGCTCAGGATGGGTTTGGGAGCACGGGTGAGTCAGGGATGCTTTTCCCACAGGTTTCCCTGCTTTGTTTGCTGTGGAGGCTGAGAGGGCTGTGGGAATGCAGCTGGGCATGGGAGTCTGTCCCAGTTCAGCCACCCGGATGGTCTTGCCAAAAGCTCTGTGGGCCTGGGAAGGGCGTTTAACCCAGCGTTTTGCATGGGGTTGCTAAATGTTTGCTGCTCATTTTGGCACCTGATTTCCAGAGTGTGGAGCACTTCCAGCTGCAATTCCTGCTGGTGGGCTGTGAACCCAGGAAAAGCCACGCCGAGCTCAGAGCTGTAAAACCTGCCACTTCCGACTGGGCACAGTGGGATCTCACAGCACTTCCTGGCAGCCTCCTGATGATGAGACTCAGGATCCTGGATCCCATTCCCAGCCCTGGAAAGCCAGCAGCTCTGGTGGGTGCAAATCACTCTGCCTGTTCCCCTCCATCTCCTTGTTCCAGTTCAGCTTTTTCTCTCCCTATCTCTTTGCCTTTGGGATGGGGCTACACCCTCCTGCACAAGCTGGAGGGCAAGATGAGTCCAGCAGAGCAGAATTCTCAGAGCTTTTAGGATTCTCAATGAAATAAAAGTCTTTGCTGAAGAAGTCAGATTGGAGTTTTTCCAAATGCTTTCACTTGCCCACCCTTGCATAGATTTTCATGGCAGTAACAAAAAGGCACATCCTTAATACAAAGGTCACAGATCAACTAAATTTCTACTCCCCTATCCAAACTGTGAGGAGTCGTGGTGCATCTTAAAGAAGAGAATATCAGTTCTTTTTCTCTTTCCCCATTACAAAACAGTGCATTGTTCCCTGGCCTTGCCCTTGGGAATAGCTATATTGTTTTGGCTGAAGCTTTCCAAAAAAATTCAGCCTGCGGCAGATGCCCAGGATGGAAAAATGACAAGTTACTGGTCAAAATATGACAGTTATAAGCAGCTGAAAATAGAGTCTTGTAATTGGAAATGTCAGACGGTCTTGACAGTAGGCAGTGCTACCAGCCCTCCAACCTCGGGACGTTTGCTCAGGATTTCATGTGTAGGTAGAGGCAAAGTGTGCACCTCCCAGTAGTCTTGGTAATATTATAAGTGGCACAAAAAGGAGTAGCAAAGTTTTCTGGGTGTCAAAGCACAGCATGAGCGGCATTCCTGATGCTGGTATCTTTGCCCTCTATTTGGACAGAAGCTGGAGAAGTGCTGTTCCAGCTTAGCACAACCCCACTGCTATCTCCTCTCTCTGGGGCCAGGGGTGGCACCCATCCACGCCTCAGCTTCCCTGAAGCTGTTGCTTTGAGTGCAGAGCTGGATTCCCTGGCTTTTGAGTTGCTAAACTGAAGGCTTCTGGGGCAACTTTGCAGGGAGGGAGGGAGGCAGGGAGGGCAGGTCTGTGTCCCCAGCCCCTGTGAACATGGACCTGCCCCCAGCACCGTTGTGTGGTGGGTGGTTGGGAGTGTTGGACCTGCTCTGTGTTTCTAGTCAATTCTTGGACTGGTGTGCAGGCAGAGACTGGGTTGATTCTCACAGCTTTCCAACTTTAGCCACCCATTAAACTTGAGAAAGCCATTTGACTTCTGTGAAGTTTAGAAGGCTCCAGCCAGAGCTTGCACTTGAACCAGCCGGTCACTGCCTGCCTTTCAGACACCTTCCCAGGAGGGAAATTCACCTTTCCTTGGTGCAGGGGCAACCAGCCAGCCCTGTAGTCAGTCACAGCAGTTTCATTAAGTTTTATATTTAACTTCCCCTCAGCACCTGGGACCAGAAGGAGTGTGTTAGTGTCTTGGAGCTGGAACACTACATTGAATTACCTTGTTGGTTTATCTGGTCATAATAGCAAGAGAGATCCCAGTGCTCCAGTTAAGAGTCTGTCAGCATTTCCATTATAAACCCCTTAGTCTCAAGAGGTTTTAACTTAGCTTTAAAAATCTGTTCCATTGCACAAACTTAGTTTATAATATGGCAAAGAACAGTATTTTATTTCTTAATATTGAAAATACACACAGAGCCAGTTCATATTGAAATATATATGTGTGTAGTCAAAGACACACTGGGCTTAGGCAGTGATCAATCTGATTGGTGTCTTTGCTTTTTAATTTAGCTGACATGATATTATTGCTCTGGCTATTTTAATAGATAAGCTACTGTGGTTTCACAATCCCTTCCATTACTGGCACACAACGCCTCTAATATATGTTAATATGATTATTCAAAAGTGCAGCAGAGTCACACTGGAGGAAGCATAAGAGGTTTGGCACAAAGGGTGCTTGCCCTCCTTTTCCTTTTATTCCAGACACTCATTCAAGGACACTTAACTTACCCTCTGAAAAAGCAACGCAAAAGCCTCAACCAGCTGCCTGGCAGTAAAGATTTGGCAAATGTGCTTCTTTAAACAAAAGGTTTCTTGATTTCCTAGCAGAAAGCAGCTGAGGCAGGGTCCTTCAGAGAAGCAGCAGCACCTGAAGATCCAGCCAAAGGATAATGTCTTTGGATGGGAGGGCTTGAACCCCATGACAAAAGGCACCATTCCCACCTGGGGCACATGCCCAGACAGCAGGGCTGCTGCACATGGTCCCTGTAGGGCTCAGTGAATTGTTTCCAAGGTTTTGGGTTTTTTTCCAGACACAGACTGGCTCAGAAAAGAAGCTCCTTCTCCCAGAGCCTCCAGTCGTCCTGAGAGCAGGTGAAGCTTGCTAGACACTGGGCAGGGTAAGCCTTGCAATGAGCCTCCACAAGGAGTGGCAAATAAAACATATTCCCTAGACATTTATCTTTTTTACTTCTGGATGAATTGCTCTTTATGTGTTAAGGAGAAATATTTTTTGTCCCAGCCTCTCTGACTTCTGAAAGCCCAAGGCAAGGTAGCTCATGCCCAGGAGACCCAGCAGTGCTCCCATTCTCCTGGTATGGTTGCATTGGTGCTACAGCCTGGCTGCTTTTGCTTTCCATCCCCACCCATATCACATGTCCATCATTTTTTCCTGCTCTTCCCTTGGTGGGGCTGCTGAATTTCAGACAGGGTTTACTCAAGCTGGGATACACCTGCAGCTGCTGCCTCTGGCTGTGCTTGTTGGAGGCAGCTTCCAGGTGGAGTCACGATTTTCTTGCTCACAGCTTTCCTCTCTCTTCTCCTGAGCTCCACTTCCCTTTTGACACTTTTGAGGTTGGAGTCTCTTCTCATACACACATTCCCACCCCTTTGACACGGCTATTTTTCAGGTCTGAAATTTTTAAGATCCTACTTCTCATAAAAATGCTGGCAAAGGGCCACACAGGTCTGTGGACCAGCTGATAGGGATTAGTCTCAATCCCAGGCTGCTGGTTTCCCATCGATAGCCAGGGCTACACAGACACTGCTGCAAGCCTATGATTCAGCAACTTCCACTGATTAATCAAGTCACTTGATTTTTTATTCATGCGAGTGTGCCCAAGGCAGCTGCGATAAGTCGGCTTCCAGGCAGAGTGTTAGCAGTGCTGGGGATGTCAAAGGGTTGGTGATATTGATATAAATATATAGAGAGGCGTAGTATTCTGATTAGGTTGTGGTTTTAAATAGTCTTCAGCAGCATTCGTTCCGTTGATAGAATCCTTTCTGCAAATTTCCATGCACGTTGTACCTCTGATGCTGCATTTCTTAATTACGGATACACTTTATCTGAGTTAAACACGTAGCAGGCCCCTCAGCATAAATTATACTCGGGTGTGTGTACTGAGAGCACTTCCCAGGTGTGTGAGAGGATAAGTGCATGTTAAAGCAGCACATGCATCTCAGAAAAGGTTTAGAAAATACTCATTTTCAAAAAAACCCACCCTGCTAAAATCCCTGAGAACACCAACCCAGAGCAGCTTTTGTCTGTGGCAAGGGAATGCTGTATCTTATTTCCTACCCCATGGTTTTGGGATGTGCAGGTAGAACTCCAGATGCTGATGGGCTTGGTGGCATAAGTGTGTGCTTTGAGACAGCATTTATAGCTCTTTTATTGATACAACCAAGTAGTAACAGGGAAAATGCCAGTATGTTTTCCCAGCACCCCATTAAAAAAGAAAAGAGGAGGGCACCTGCATTTCAGATATCACTGGCACAGCTTTGGTCATCCTAAGGCTGCAAAAGACAGTATTTTTGAGGTGCACAGCTGGTGAGAGTTTGAGGAGCAGGTCCCAGGCTCGTTCTCAGCCCGTGGCTGCCAGTGAGTGCCCAGCAGACCCGGGGGTCAAAGCCGAACACGGAGAAGGCAGAGGTGCAAAGAGTTTGGCTTCCAGGCTGCTCCAGCCTCCTCCTCACACCCAACCCTGTGTTGTACTGGTGTGGCCACATCCAGAGGCTTCACTGCCTTTCTTGGCTATCAAGGTTTCATAGCCACTTCCTCAGTGCAGGAGATCAGGAAATGTGACTTAGTCTCAGGTGGTTCTGCCAGGTGTAAGAAAAATTAAGAGCAGTGTGTTAGAAGAACATAGGAGGCAAAATCAGAGAATGAAGGCTTGGCTCCAGGGGAGTCAAAGGGATGCAGATATTTGCTTGTCAGAGTTTTTTTCATGGCAGCAGTAATTGTTGATATTTATTTTTCCTCACTTCAGTGGAACAGTGTTTGTTAATAAATCTAATAATAAAACATCCACAATTGCCAGATTTGCCAATTTTTTTTCTTCAATAAACTGAGTATGAAGAAAAAAGGAATTTTGTTTTCTGTCTTGTTTTTGTTTTTGTTTT
>WAAG01022515.1:0-15953 GCA_013390105.1 Tichodroma muraria
AACACAGCTGAGGTGTCTTCAATTATATAAAGTGGCTTAAGGCTCCTATTTTTTTTCTCTGAAATACTAGCCAGAAAATGGCTGTGTGCAATGCACAGCATGTGTGCTGTTAGCCTGTTTATATTCTGGATGTGTCAGACTTCCAGCACATGAGCAGATGAGTTTTCCAGCTCATGTACATTGAATCTAAAAAATCCAGCTCTGCAGTGCATGGATAGCAGAATGGACAGGCTCAGAGGATTCATTTCCACAAGGAGAAGTGCACGATCCATGTGGTTTGCCGTGCGTGAGTCCATTTTTCTACACATCAAGCAGTTGGGTCAGATCTACTGCCAGGATTTCTGCAATCCCTTACAAACATTGTCAGCAAGTGAGTAGACAGTGGCTCTTGCCCTGTAGCTGGCACAGTAGATGTGCTCTAAGCTTCAGCATTCTGTGGCTCCTGCAAAGTCATCCTCAGGTCTGGATGGCCCTGTCTCATGGAGATTATACACTTCTTCTCAGCAGAGGTGTAGGAGGCACAGAGGAATCTGGTTTCAGCCAATACCTACAGGATGTTTTGGCACCCAGGGGCATGTAGGACCCCATGAGCATCCTGAAATACAGTAGGAATCCAACATGGAGCCCTGGTATCAGTGTTCAGTAGCTTTATTAACAGTGCACTTCTCTTGCATGGCAGCATCTGTGCAGTGCTCGGCAGCTTCCTCATGTTCCGCTGGGCTCCAGCTCTGGTGTTTAGCACAGGACTGGTCCTGAGGTCTTGCTCTTGACTTTATGAACACAATTCCTCCCCCAGTGAAAACAGTATGATGCCAGCTGAATGTCAAGGTTTTGCTCTTCACCTCTTAAAACCTCTATGAATGTTGCAAAAGCTTGTAGTGCTACATTTTTAATGTGCATCACATCTGTTCATCTCTAGAATGATCAGTCTATATGAACAACAGCTGAAACACCTCAATCTGTACAGCTGCCAAAACACTTTATGTGCATCACATTAGTCAACACAGAAGGAACTGGTTATTTTTATAAGGAAAATGACACCAAGTCCTCTTTCAAATATTTGAAATATTTTTGGCAAATCACATTTTTATAATCCTTACACAGCTGTTTCATACTGAAACGAAACATTATACTGCCTACGATGAACATCCAAAGACCTCCCCTCTGATTTTATTAGCTCCATTGCACAAACATATAAAAGATGAGACTTATCACACATAAAAAGAAAAGCAATGTGATATAAAACTGTATTTCTGTATGGAGTCAGCTTTTTATGCACCACATTGGCAGTATCAGCAGCTTGTGTGGACCATACCACAAGGGCATAATATGAAGGCACCCAAAATATGAGGTGAAAGGAGAAGTGGAAAAAAGTGTGGTCTTTTATGGAACTACTGGGGGTTGGCTTCTCTCCTGGTATGTTTGCCCAGTGGCAAGGGACTGCAGGTGCTGCAGGTATCTGACTATCCTGGTACTTCTCCTGTAAAAAAGACTGCAAGGTGTGATCTGTGAAGTTGGTGTGACGGAATGTAGGAACAGTCAAACCTGATTAGAGCAGAGCATACTTTGTTCATTTTGCTGAAGCAAAACATGCACCGCCAGCAAGACCCAAAAGACTGATACTTCTTTCTGCCCTAGCAGCCCAGAAGCCAGTGGTCACAGTGGTGCAGCCTATCTTCTTTCCATTTCATTTTTTTTACCTTATTTTCCTCTGTGTCTTGTTACTACCAATGGACCAAACCACATTGCTTTATAGTGTTCCAGAATACCCATGAAGACAGTGAGTAGATTTACTCCAGACTTACACTGCTAGGATCAGTATCAAGGTCTGGCACATTTTGTTTGTGAACACTTCTTTTCTTTGCCCTCCCAGCTGGGTTGCTTTAGAGCCTGGAAAATGAGAGGCACTATTTTTAATGTCTCATTCAGACAGCAATGTGGAAGAAGTGGCAAATAATAGTTGTTTTCAATACAGGGAACAACACACATTGCAACTGTTCCTGTTTTGTAAGTTATTTTAAAAAATCTCTTCATGTTGATTATAATAATTATTTGTGCTACTCTAGCCCATAAACTTTAATTTATGAGATTATTGTTAATCAATGCTGTAGTTATAACTCTTTTGTTGTGTGTGTGCGCATAAGTTTGTGAATTTAAAAATGCTAAAGAAGCTACTCAGTAAGGTATAAAAGATGATTTGGAAAATAAGTTTTCAAAGTACTTCAATAAAATAGCACGCATAAATAATACACTGAAAACATTATCAATAAGGCTTGAAAATAAAGCAGTAAAATGTTATGTTTGCATAGATATCCTTAATCCTTACCCTTAATAAATGCTTTTTTGATTTTTCTGAAATTGGGCCTACAATAGATATATGTCCTTTAACTGGGAAAAGGTTTGAATTAATGCTAAGTCTATGATGCCAGAAAATTTCCAGTCCCTGCTAGGAGATAGAAGGACATTGCATACTATAGATGTATCAGAAAATAACATTTTAATACGGGAAATAACAAACCTTATTTTCAGCTTTGTTCCAAGAAATGGGATTTGGGCTGATTTTGAAAAAAACAACCACTGAAAAATGTAATCAGCCAGAGGAAAGCGCTTTGCGTGAGAACATGAAAATTTGGCAGAGAAACAAGCAAATAGAAGCGCTATTATACCATGCTGGACAACATTAATAACTGGAGGTTTCAAATATCATATAAACAAAAGTAATGATACAATTAGATAAATGTTTTTTAAATTAAAGAAAAAAAATTACCAATTGCCCTCTGAGACAGGGGGTGTAATGTGTAGGGAGTTCTGGTCCTTCATAGTCAACCTTTAAACTTGGGGCTTTTCGTGAGCCCAAGGTGTTGGAAGAGAAAGTAAACTCAGAGACAGATGGAGGACAGGGTTAGGAGGGAGCCTAAAGTCTTACTGAGCAGAGGAATAACTGACTAAACTAAACAGCCTTTACTTTTATGCAACAACTAACTCTTAGTTGAATGTTTGTAATTACAGCTTGGGTTGTTGACTGCAGTTGCCTTCACAGATCTTTATGGAGAACCATCCATTTTCTTTCCTGCGGTAAAGCTGTTTCAGTGAGTCAGATCAGGAGGTTCTGCATTAATCCTTTCTTTTTGCAAATTATTAAAACACCATGCAGAGCGTGCGTTTGCATAGCTGGCAACTTTATCACAAGCTGGGCCAAGCACATGGGGTCTGTGGAAACCTGCTGAGAAAATCCTGAGGAAAGCCTGGTAATCTAATGTTGGCAGAATTTGTGTCAGGCAGAGCTGTTGTGGGTAACAGATGAGATCTGCACCCTCTTCACACCTCCACTTTTCTGGTTGTTTCCCTTTCATATTTGGGGATGTTGAAATGAGGACCCAGACCCACGCAGGAGTAATCAAAAATCCCACAGGGATCTCTTCCTAGAGCTGTTTATATCCCTTAGCAGTCTCTTAAGAGGCAAAGAAACCCCAGGAGCTTTCAGGTCAGCTCAGGAGGATGTTAATTATGATTGCTATAAATACAGAGGAGTTCTGGATTGGTTAGTGGTTTTGTTCTTTTCATTTTTATCTCTGAGACAAGAGGCTGAGGAAGTGCATACCCTGTCCCTGACCTGTGTCTTCCTGAACACTTGACTGGATGAAAAGCTCCAACGCAGAGCAGCGAGAGGTCTGAGGGAAGAGGGAGAAGGGTTGCAGAGCAAGGAAAACTACTATTCAGATAGGAGCACGAAGATCAACTAGCTGTGAAACTGCTCTTTTAGTGCTTTCTTTATTCACAAAGGCATAGTTTTCTCACTGTCATCAGGACATGAGAAATCCCCACTTCATTATCTGCTGTTTGGTGCTGAACGTTCAACCAAGAGCTTATTTTTTATTTGTGAAAGGTGATTCTAAGGAAAAATACAAAACTATTATGTCTTATAGTGGAATCCTTTGACAAAAAGTTGCAGCTTCCTACCAGACATCTCTTATTTTTTTCTCCAGGCTGAAACTATTATTCTGCTACAGAAAGCAAAGGGTCTCCTTCCAATAAAAACTCTACCTATTTTAATAGGAAAAGAGGAACTTTTATCTTCTGGTCCTCATCCAGACTTTCACAATCTTGCAATGTGTTTATCCTGGAAAACAGGGAAATATTTGTATTTTCTCCATATTGCAGATGGATAATTAAAACAGAAGTGGACTAAACAACACACATTGACTGGAGCCTAGCTCAGCAGCCCCAGGATCAACACTGAAGTCCATGAACCTGAGCTAGGAGCTGTGCTCAAGCTGCTGCAAGGCAGGGAGGGAGCAATGCTCTCACAGCCAAACACCCACATTTGTGAGTGTCTGTGTAGACCCAGAGCTCCTGCTCCCACCATCACCCTGTCAGCGACACCCAAACAGGCATGGCTTGAGGGTACTTGGAGAAAGGATCTAGGTGACATCTGTCTGCAAAATGCCTTTAATGCCAGGCATAGCATGGTTCTGACCTTTGGTAGGTCAACAACAGGCAGTGCAATGTGCCCGGTCATCCCTGGGAGGTTAAAGGAGGAGAGTAGTGCAGGGAATGAGCCCATTTCCTCTACGCTCCATGACAGACCGTGGGTCCCTTCTCTCCTCCCAGATGAGCAGGGCTGGGCTGTGCATGTTCATGTCTACACCCCCTCCTCCTTCCCATAGGAGAGCATTGCTCTTCCCTGCTTACCTGTCCTGCGCTCCTCCTGGCAAGCCATCAGAGGGGTAAGTCCTGGCAGCGGCAGCTCCTGTGGCAGGGTTGTTTGAGGAGGGCTGGGTGGGGAAATGTGGAGAATATGAGCTGCCAAGGCAGGCAAAGGGGGCTGTGGAGACAGATGGCTGTGTGCACAGGGAGCAGTGCCTGTGTGGAGAACAGCGTGTGGGAGGTTGCACAACTCGGAGCTGCTCTCCCCTTAGCAGTCCAGGCTGGATTACTGCTGTGGGCATTTACACAATGGTAACAATCTCCTTCCCTGTATGGCTCTGCTAGTATGGGGTGGCCAATACCCAGTGACCTCACAACATGCTTTATCAGCTCTTGCTACCCTTTGGTTTTGATTTGGGATTTTCTGGATTCAACACTCCTTTCTGATTATTCTGGAAGCTCTTAGGGGATTTGTAACAGCAATAATATATGATAGGTTTGGCTGGGAAAATTCTGCTTAACAAAAAATGTTGAGGTTTGGAAACTTATTTTTGTTCTCTGTTGAAATAAAATCAAAGTCTTCCAAAAACTGTTTTGGAAACAGAGCAGAGTAATCTGTTAGGGATCCACTGGGTGGTAGGAGTTCCTAGTTTGGAGCTGAGCACAACAGGATTATGGGTCTTAGTCTCTGCTCCCCCAAAAGTGGGTCCTAGGCAGTGACTATTCAGAGGTGCTGCTTTTTTGTTCTGGTGCACACTAGAAATTCCATTCTGGATGTCACTACAGAAAACCAATATATTTTCATTAGAAAAATTTCATTGCAATGAATTTGTATTTTCTTTTGAAGTGCTCCAGGTCAACCTGAAGTTGAGGCCATGCCATAGAAATTAAGTTCTGCAGGTCCTCAGCCTTCATTTCACTTTTCTTCTAAACGTGTTAGGCTACATAGCTTAACTTGGTGTTTATTTTTTTAATTTTAAAATGTGCCATTTACAAAATAACAATATAAATCAAAAGCACAGCCACTGAACTTCTGTGGGAAACGGCCTGGCTTGCCTCTCAGCCATTGCTTGCCAGCTTCACTTCAGAAAGTCATCTGGCTCTGGAGCTGCCTTCAGAAATGTGCTGAAGGGATTCCAAGGCATGTACAAGATTAGCAAAATCATTTCAGGAGCAACAACAACACAGCTCTCCACCTCAGGGCCCAGCCAGGCTGGAGGGGTGAGCCAACAGCAATCTTGTGAAATTCAAGGAGGATCGATGCAGACTCTTGGACCTCTGAAGGAAAAGCCCTGCAAAGGTGGATGCTGGGGATGGCTGGGCTGGGCAGAAGCTCTGTGGGAGTCTCTGGTGCCCTGGGGCATCATGAGCCATTCAGGAGCCAGTAGACATGGTCCATCCATGCATCTAGGGATTGGATTAACCCCCTGTACTCTGCACTCATGAGACCATGGCCTGATAGTGTCTGGTTTTGGGGCTCCCTCAATACGAAACACGGACAAGCTGGTGTACATTCAGTCAGGGGCCCCCAGGCTGGTCAGAGCTAGTTAGTTCCCTGTGAGGAGAGGCTGAGGAATGGGCTTTCTCAGTCTGGGGCAGAGATGGCTCCAGGGGTGCTGGAGAAGAGTGACCCAGTTTCCTCACAGCAATGGAACAAAAATGCTGACTTTGGTGTTATGTACTCCATTTCTCATAGAACTGCACACTAAAGGTTGTGTGATCTGTCAGAGCTTCATTCTGACAGTCCTAGAGAGAAGGGATCACTTTATGTGGATGGAAAGACAGGATATTTCACCTCTCCCTGGCAAGGGGAAGAATACTGCCTGGGGAGCAACACGAGCCACATTCCCTTTCCTGGGCCCGTGGCTCTTGAAGCTGCCGCATGGTGGAAAATATATATCTATACTACACTTTTTAGAAGGATGGGGTAAGTTTTGTTGCCACATACACTCTGCTGGAGGCCCAGGAAAAATACCTACTGGAAAATGCCAGTATTTCACTTAAACACATAGAAAAATTTCATACCCCCATACCTCCCCACCTACAGCTGCTTTAGTGTCTCCTAATAACATGGTCTAGCCCTAGAGATGGATCAGATCCACAAGTTCATCTCATCCATCTCTCTTCTGATTCAGAGTTGTGCCCTCTAATGGATAATTTAAAATGGTTTCATCAGTCAAATTTGAACAGACTGCTGTTTTCCAAGTTTTTGAAATACTAATCCCCAATAGATGTCACTGTTTAGTAAACGTCACATGGAGAAAAGTACTTTAAGGGATACCACTGTTAAGAGAGACAAGTTGTGTTGCACTGTCTTGCATCTTCAACTGGTAAGAAGAAGTGAAGGGTACATACTCATTTCAGGGTGAGGGAGGATTTTCTTTCATTGGCTTTTTTTAGATTATTCTCGCTGTATACATTACAGACACCTATAATGTGATCCCAGTATTCAGGTAATAAAATCAATTTGAACTCAATTTCTCAGTCTTTGATTGGTGCAATCTCTTTGCAAATGAATCCATTGTAAATGGATTTACAGCATGAGACTTTTTTCCCCATTCAGTGGAAAGGGGACTCATTTCACTATCAATCATGTACGACAATCTAATAGAGGATGGTGCAGACCTTCATGCAGGTGGGAGACCACTTTGCCCATTAGGGGACATTAATGACATTTATTCCTCATTTCACAGAAGGCTTTTGTAGTAATATCACCTCTAATCTTATTTTCCGTGTCTAAAAGAAAATATGTTAATAATTGCTCCTTAAAGCAACGTTATAGCCTCTTCTTGGTATTGCCTCAGGCTTATCTTCAGCCATGTGTGACTGGGGCTGAGAACAGGCTCAGCATTTTGAAGAGAGGAGCTGGGGAGTTAGAGTGAGAAATGTTTCCATCTGAGGAGAAACCAGGCTGCAAGACCCTGCTAAAAGTTTCAGACCTTGAAAGTTGTGGAGCTTGCTGAACTGGGGTTTTGTTTCAGCCCCAGAAAATGACAGGAATCCATTGTGCAAATTGTGTGCAGATGTGGGGCTGGGAATCACACATAACCCACATTCTTAGCTGTTTGCATGTCGGATTTCATTTGCAGACCATATCCAATTTTCAAATTGCACTCTCTTTCTTTTTCAGTTGCAGAAGTGGCAGCAATTGTGGCCAAATCCCCATGCTCCCTGGCTGGTGGAGGGGGACCCTGATCGGGAAAGAAGTTTTTTCTTGCCTTACTGTTTCACCACAGAGGGGATGGAAGAAGAGGGCGAGAGAGGAGAGAGCACAGGAGCACAGCACACCCAGTCACGTAGGCACAACACCATCCCTTTGTGGTGCATGTCCTTCATGCTCCCACATGTGCCCGTAGGGCTGGGCAGAGGGCCAGCAGGACTGTGACCACACGGTGCCCCCACCTAAACTCCACACTGTGACACGTCCATCTTATGTTCTCCCGTGCATGTGTGGCTGCTTGTGCTTGCACAGTAAAGCTGGAAGAGAGGGCAAAACCAGGTTGCGCCAAGGTTCGCTGATTCCTGGTTGTATTCTGAGTATGGCTTCGTACACACACAGTGTGCAGAGTATACCAGCAAAGCATTCCACTTATCCCAGGGAGGGCTTGGGCTGTTCCAGTTTATCTTATATAGAGTACATTTTTGTTGTCTTCAATGCATAGAGATGAGCCTTGAGGGAATTGATAAATCTCATGCAGAGAAGTTTTAACTTAGACATGCATAAGGAATAAATTAATTTTTAATACATTTTTCAAGAAGCACTTTTTTGGCTCAAGACCATCATGCCTGGTATGTTTATAAAGGCACACGTAGCATGCTTCAGTTAAGAGTCTGTCAGTGTTTCCGTTGTAAACCCTATTTTCAGAGACTTGTATTATAATTCCAATATAAAACTCAATCCAGGCAAGAAAAGACTGGCATCGGTGTTGGCCTGGGAGTGATGTTTTCTTAATGATTTTTTAAATTCAGCTTTTCTCTTACCAATGTTTGATTAATGTTAGCTAATAAAAATACTTTCATCTCTCATCATTGTTAAATTTTAAATTATAATGTATCTTGTATCCTAACGAGTTACTTGGTGTATAAATGAACTTCTGTTCATTTTTAACACTTGCACAGCTTAAAAACATTTTCAAAGACCTAGTTTGTATTTTGTAAGCCTTTAACTAATTTTCTTCAATGTCCCACTATAGCATTTAGGAAAAAATATTATCCCAAGTAGGAATTGGAACCACAAAGTCCCACAGAAGCTCGCTAGCTATGCTCCCAGAAGTGCTATGGGGTGTTTTGCAGTTGGGACTCCTGGCCCTGCTGTGCAGCTGTTGCAGTCCTGCTGGCAGGTGATGGATGGTGAAAGCTCACTGGGTGAAGTTCAGCTCTCCAGCAGAGAGCAGGCTTAATTGGCATCACTGAGAGGCAGAGACATCAGTGCACACGCCAACCCTCCCCTTATGCAGTTTTTTCCTTCTCTTAAATACACTCTCACAAGACCTCCACAGGAAACGAGGGCTCACAGTTGCATTCACGTAACCTAAAAAAGGCTAATATTAGTTTTAAATGAAAAGCTTTTTTTATTCCATATCTGCTCATGAAAGGAGAAAAATCCAGTGTTAGCCTAATGATGCAGTTTTGCTGCTATCATCTTCATTTTGCCCATAGGTTTTATAAAAGTCCCCCAGCACCGGGTAATGTTGTATATCACGTGCGTTGCCTACAGTACCTCAGCACAACAGGGCAGATTAAGGACAGAGTTTCCACCCACCCTTTGAAGATTTATGTCAGACCTTTTAACCTCCTGTGAAAACAGTTTGGTGATTTAATTCTTTTTATGATACTCAGCAACAGCTTTCATACTTCTACAAACACTATGTAGCTCTCATACCATAAACAGTCATAAACTAATCCAGGCTTCTCCACATTGGAGTGAGGTATGACAGAAAGCAATGGGGTTCAAGGATTTGTGAATTTTCTTTCCTGACAGTTGGGTTTCACAGAACGTGTTGAGTTCGTAAATTTTCCCTCCCCTCTAATCCTCTTTTCACCCCAATTTAAACAAACAAATATGCTTGGGTTTTTTTGTGTGTTTCACATTATAATTGGCCTTGAAATTCAAGACGGGCACATATGGAGACCATATACCGTGCAATGTATCTGTGGTGCACTAGTCCTTTGCCTCCTTTGGGCAGGCTGAACATTGCATGTTAGGAGTTTGAAGACAGCCTCCCTAAAAGACTTGCCTGTGTTCTGGACAGATACTGAGTTTCCAGCTTTTATTCATCAAAGGAAGTCTACCTAGATGCATTTTGGGCCTCATTTTGTAATTTTCATATGCCTTACAATCATGAATGGATGTGTCACACACTACATTACTGAGCAGTACTTTCATGGTTGTGAAGCTGAATCAGAGAAAGATTAAATGACTTGGTGAAAGTCACACAGGAAATTTGTGACAGAGTCAAGAATTTCCTGAAAGCCAACCTACTGTTTCCAATTATTGTTTTTCTGGTTCTTCTTTGGCAGTATCCAAAGTAGAGTGAATCCTATATTGAGTATTTTTCTCTGTATATGTACTCATTTAGAGGAGATCTGCTGACCTTTCTTCAAAGGGCATCTCTAAGGAGAGAAAGGAGACAAGGGGCAGGAGAAAGAACTTATTAGTTGCACCCCATGCACGTGTCAAAAGCTAAAACACAGAGCCAGTAATGCAGTATGCTCCAGGCCACACAGGAAGTTTGTAGCAGAGACAGGGAATTTAATCTACATCCCCTGAATCCCAGTCCAGGCTTTCAATGTCTTCCTTAACCGGTTCATATTTCATATGATATGCAGTCTGTACCATAAAGTCTTGGAAATTCTTTCTTTATTTTTACTCTCCCTTCCTGTCTGAAATAATCTAATCCAGCAACATTTTCACTGAACTTTTGAACCTTTGATGTTTAAGTAGGTTCAAAATTAGGCAAACTGTGTTTTCATGTTGTTAATTGGAATCACTGTGCCTGGATCTTTTAGCGGCCTCCACATGGTTAACTTCAAACTCCCACGTTAGCCTGAAAGAAAAAAAACACCAAACACATCAGGTGCTATTAAATGTGTTAAACATTTTGACTGTACAAAATGTGGAGTGAGGTAGGTCTTTAGAAAACTGAATCAAGAGAATGACAGGCGTCTGTGCATATACTTCCTCCCGCCTAGGCTGAAGGTCATTATTTTGAACTAATAGCTGACCCCTTTGGCCCCTAGAAGGCCATTATGCTTAATGGCCTGAGCTAATTTGTTGTGCTACAGGGTTGGCTGATCTTTATTTTAATCTGCACCTTCTCCTGCTCTTGTGGGGAAAGCAACTGCTCCGATATAATCCAGTTGGCACCAAATTGCCTAAAGGAGGGAACAGGCAAGCAAATAGGAGACAGGACTTTACTCAGTAATTTACTGAGGATTGACTTTCTTGCCCAAAACCAACCAAACAAACAGAAAAAATCAAGGAAGGAAAGGCAAAACAGATGTATGCATACGTACACTTACATGTGCACAGAGTGTAAGAGAGTGAGAGAGCAGGAGTGAACCAAGGCAGAGGGAGTGGAAAAGGGGGAACAAGGGAAATTGTGATAAAGAAAGACACACTTTCACAAGTAAATCTACCTTTTTAACCCCATTTTCCTTTCTTTGAGACACTTTGGAAGAATAACACTCACATGATTTGCTGCCGGGAAACAAAGATAGTTTTGTTAGTTCTCTTTCTCACAAAATAAAGTACCTATTTTAAAAGAAAAATCCCTTTGTCAGCCACATGTGCCTTTGTATCTTCTAGCATTACAAAACAGGCTGTTGTGAGTGACACAATTAAAAATCAGCTAAAATAGAAAGCAAACACAAAGAGCATCAGCTGTTAGTCACATTCTCAGAGGGGAGGCAAAATCTCATGGGGTGCTGCTCTCACAACATTTGCACAGACAGCACTGTTTCTGTCTCCTTGAAACCTTTCTTCAGCTCCTCAGCCCAGGAAGGAGAAGCATTGCTCAGATGGGGTACGGGGCTCCACCACCAGCAGGGCTGGGGTTGCAGGATTTCTGGGCAAAGAAGAAGACAGGCTCTTGTCCCTTCTCTACCCTCAGCATTTTTCCTCTGCTCTTAACAGCTGTGTGTCACAGAGTCTTTCTGTCTTAGCTGATATAAATTTACATTTTCTTCTTCCTTTGCTGATCCTGGTCTTCTGCACACATCCTGTGCCCTGGGTAAGGAGAGGGAACACAATGAAAAAAGGTCAAATCAGCAGCAAACTGAAGATTTTACAGCTTACAGGAGCTCACATGCAGAGGAGCAAAGCTCCTTTAAAGCTGCTTTACATGTGTGTTCTTTTGTATCTGCAGTCACACATGCATGAAATGCCCTAGAAATGGGCACAGTATGACCAACTATTGCGAATCACAGGTCCTTGTTCCTCCCACTAATTTTCCACGGTCTGCTGGTCTTGCTGATATCTTGTCTAATGTGCTGTGGTTGGCTGTTCGGGGAGGCTTGGACACTGCTTCATATCTGTGCTATGCAGAAAGCTGCAGAAGTGACAGGGCCTTGGAGCTGCGCAGTGGTGTTTCCCCCACCTGCACCCATTGCAGCTGGCAGTAAACAGTGCTTCCCTTGAGGCTCCAGTCCTTCCCTCCAGGGCTTCAGTTCTTTCTGTACTGGAGCCTTCTGGATGTGGATGGTGAAAGTCACAGACATCCCTGATCCTGTCATTGAGGATGATGGCAGGGATCCCCCCAGGCAGCCCAGTCCTGCCAGCAAAGCCAATGGAAATGCAGTGTTTGTTTCCATGGCTCAGCCTTGAGTCGGGGTCTGTCCCTATTAATAGTGTCTGGGCTGCCATGACTAAATTACCTACAGCAGTAGCCTTGACATTCAGGGGTGGGATGGAGAGCTTAAGCTGAAATGCTCAGGTGTCTGAGTTCTTAAATATATGAGAATTACACTCTTTTACTTAATTTTTTTAAAAAAAATTGCACACAGATGAATTTTTATTACATTTCTGGCCCGCACTCAATCCCAGAGGTTCCTTGCATTTGCTGTGATGCATGTTAAAAATCACAGCTGCACAGGGGAAGGGTTGCTGGTCCAGCGGTCCCCACGGTATCATGTGCCTCCACCACGTGTGGAAAGGAGTATCCCCATGGGGCAGTCTGAGATGCGGCCTGTGCTCAGCCATGTGGACCCAAGTCCTTGGGCAGCTTTGCTGTCTGTGGGAAATCTTCCCCAGTCCTTGTAGGGCAGGTCCCCCCTGGCTTTGGACTATGAGGAGAGCACAGGCCCCAGGATCTCCATTGTTGGAGGGTGTGCACCTCAGGTATTAAACACACCTCTAATCTTTCCATCTACGTCAGCCTGAAAATTTGCAGTACTACACTCTACAACTTAGGCAATTAATTGAAAAATATTTTAAAAAGCCATTTCTTGCATCAACTCAGTAAAAAAAAATTAAAAATCAAGATCTAAAAATAATTTGTCTGAAACAGCATGTCTCATGGTTTTGCTGTGTGTGCAGCAGTGTTATCATGGTTTGTTTTTTTCTTTTTTGTTTGTTTGTTTAGTTTCTTAAGTTTTTTGTTTGTTTTGTTTTTATTATTTTTTTTTAAAAATTTCTTTATAAGATCTTTGGGTTTCTAATGTTTTGGGATTATTATGTTCCTACAGAAGATCTCCCATGGTAGACTGAGTACCCTAGCAAAATAAAAGGCCTCCTGCAGGTGGTGCTACAATGCTGCAAGTATTTTTAATTAGAATAGGCACAAAAAATGCCTCCATTATAATTTTTTCTCACTTTACCACAAATTAAAATCTCTGTGGGAAGTAGCTCATAGGAAGCCAAGTTCAAACTAGCATCAAATGAGGATGTACAGGTAAAGCATCCTGGAGATCTGGACCTGACCCACTCTCAGTAGCATAACTCCACTTTCTCAGCACAGCTAGCTGTTGTGACATATTAAGAAAATAATTTCTCCTCCCCTGCAAATTCTGAAGAAAATTGTTGCCTTATTCTCCATGCCCAATGACTTGTGCAGTTAAATATTGTGGTGCAAAATGAGGCTGTAAGATGTCCTGTAATGGATGGGTTAGTGTCTTACACCTCATATTAGTGTAGGAATGTACAAGCAACAGACAACCAAGGGAAAAATGGTTAAAAAACCCTTAAATGTCTGCTAACCAAAAAAAGATTCATATTTTATGCATTCTGATTTTCCACAGACTGGGCAAAATAGTTTGACTTAGCCAGAGTGGCCTGATGGGCCACCTCTGAAAAGACACAGCCAATATTCATTCCTATTTGCTTTTAAATGGCATTGGATAGCCCCAAAAAATGAAGCCATTATGTAGGAAAAGAAAATTAACATATGGAGCAAAATACCACCATTTTAAACCTTTGTAATTTCAATGATCTTTACAATAAAATTGTTTTTTTACAGATTTTCTTGTCTTTAAAATTTGTCTTCTTTTTCATCTTTCTTGCCTGCTGAAATTTTGTTTGTCCTTTATTTTTTTTTTTCTGTTCTTGGGTTTACTGGTTATTGTGAAAGGAAAGCATAAAGTAAAAATCTGTGGGGAAGAAAAAGGCAAAACAATTACCTTTTCTGATTAAACATGAAACAATTTGCTATTAAATATCCTTTGCTACTATTTTTGCCTTCCGGTTTAGTTTTTATTCCAAACACACTCATAAGTAATTCTTTTCCTTTTTCTATGAAAATATGTTTTTAAGTGTGTCTGTTTGCTAGCCACAAACTGTTGCAATCCTTGTAGTCAAGATAACTTAGCATGGCATCCTGTGATGTTACCCCTCTTGCATTTGCACAGGGAAAGAAACAATTAAGCCATCAACACAAATGCACTTAGGGCTGTCAGATCAGAAAATAAATGGAGGCTGAATGATGATGTAGTAGCAACACTTCTATAAGAAACACCTGCAATTAAATTAAAAATGCAGTGACAATAATTAAGAGATATGAAATATTTCTTTCAGGTAACATTTAATCTTATGCTTCAGTATGATTTTGTATTTTTTTCCTCTTCCTTATGTACAGCACCTAAAACTTCCCAGGGAATTTCCCAGGGAGGGGAGGCATCTGTTCGGAGACAATAACAACTTGCCCTTCAGTGCAATTTCATGGAACATCAGAAAAGAAGCAACAGCCATTTATTCTTCAATCTCTTAGAGAGGTACAACGTGTCTGGGTTAGCATGGGTATCAGCAGTTCAACAACAAATTTTAGTTTTTTTATAATTAGAGAAGAGGTTGCTTTTTATAAATTGACAGCCTATTAGTACTCACCAGTTGAACTAACAGGATATTGTGTTATACACATCTATTTCCTTGCAATGTGCTGCTTTGATCAAGAAGATACTCCTTATTTAATATAATACTAGCACTGTCACAAAAGACTTTTAATTTTATTTTTTTCATGAGGTGAAACTCTGCATATAGATGTGGTTTTAAAACACGCAAAACAATACCTATCACTAAACAACCATGTCTTCTTGAAAGATCAGATGCACAGAGGGAACATAGAGACATTTTCTGAGATTTATTTGAAAAAGTCAAATCTTCAGAAGAAATTTCTAATGAAAATAACTGAATAGAAAGATTCAGTGGCTGCATATACACACCTTCTGCCCTCTTGGGAAGAAAGCTCTGCCTTAGAGTATTGTAAGAGACACATTTTTGGAGACACTAACCCTGGGGACTGCTCATATGGATGCTATTTATGGCTTTCTTGAAATACATCAGTGTGTCCTTGAGGGTAAAGGAATGACACCAAGTCTGGACTCAGCACTCCAGGGGTTTCTGCATTAGCAGCAGGTCTCTCTGGGGGACCCTTCCTCTATGACTGGTCTATTTTATGTCTCTATGCCTTTCTTTGGATGAGTCCCAGAGCTCTGTAAGGGTCCCACCACAGAGGCAAGATTAGAAGGGGACACCTGGTTAGCTGTGCCCAAGGGCTTTATGTGGTACCTTGTGCTTAGCTGCTCAGTGCTGTGGAGATTGAAGTGATTTATGTGCACAGGCACACAGGGGACCTTTCAGACAGGGACACAGAGACTCAGGTCCCACTGAAAAAGAGAGTTTGTATGAAGCCCACGTTGGGGTCAGACACTTCATGTGACATTGAGGCCACCAGTACAGGAAATTTGCCTTTTCTGTGGATTTATATTTCTGCGTTATTTAAATTACTTTCCATAGCTATTTTTAACACTGACATGTAAATGTCATCACAGAGTTTAAGTGTAGACCAACCAGCTACTGATTGTAAACCTTGTAA